>JAOWAR010162565.1:0-10372 GCA_028571005.1 Clathrina lutea
ACAGTTCATAGGTGAGCTATGACGTACGATACAACATCATCATTTAAATCTACACAATTTTCTCGGTGTCAGCCCTTCCGCATTTGTAACAACAGTATAACTTCCGGTGTGCCCGCATCAGTACGGTGTAGCTTTCAGAACATAGCACAGATGGAGATGAACTGGACAAGTGAAAGCACACGAGCGCACAGCCTCCATGAACACGAAGTCTCCATTTTGTAATACGAAATATAGATCTTGTAATAGGGTCACAGTGCCCCGGCCTTTAATTTATAATGAGAGAATATGCCAAAACACAAGATACGAAGCTTCCTTGTCAAAAAGAAAAGAATCGTCAGACCATGAATCAGCTCACCTGCATGAAGAGTGAACATAACAGAGAAAGAAGAAAATTAATGCTATTTCGGAATAGGGCGGCAATAATTCAGCCTGTTCTAAACTGGGCATCTTTGTCTCTCTTCGTACCTGTGGTAGACTGAGAAATTTCAGAAATGTTTATTTTGTTTGCCAATAAGGTAAGAAAAACAATTATAATTATTATGTAAAAAAACGGAGAATGATGTTGATTTCGAATCCAAGTTGAAAGTTACAACCATGCCAGCTTGGTGTTTTGACAGTTGTGACGACAATTCACTCCACCTTGACCTAATGAGGGCATGCCATGCCAACACGACCATTGGAGACAGCCATGAAGGAACGATTACCATGCTGGTAAGCCATTATTGAAAATCTAAATGACAACTAAGGGGTCATTATTTGACCCAAGTAACACGGTGAACCAGTCCAAGCCTCGCGCTGTGCTAGGCGATGGCACCGCAGATTTTGTCTTTTCGCTTCTCTTTCACATTATATGTTATATTCCTTTCTTTGATTTCCACGAAGCTAGGAGTGCCATTGAAGTATGAATCAGAAGAAAGGCCAACATACTAAAGAATGAGAAGGAGCCTTATAGGCAGATCGAGAAAGAGAAGATCAAGAGAAATTACACGAGGCATAAAGAAAAAATCAACTGAACAGAGAACTGGTAGAGACTGGAAGTCATGATAGGGGATAAGAAATACGATTGAAAAGGCACTTTTAATCAGAGAACTGGTACTAAAAAAAGTTTTCATTGCTCATTATTTTCCAGAAAATGCTGTCTCCACTTGATCGTCCCTTTTCTCTTTCTTGACCTCCTCTTCCACCACCTAATGTTCACTTGTTGTTACCTTCTGTTGCAGTCGCGGTCAGAAGAGACAATTAAGCGTGCCCAAATACTGGCTGATTTTCACATTCGTTCACTGGGAACGAAAGTCGCTCTCAAGCAGCGTCTCTTGGAGGCAGGTCATAGAGGAAAGGTAAGAGTGTTGTGCATCCGGTGTGAGGCAACAAGGAACCGCAGCCCTTCCAGGAAAAGCAGTTTGTCTTATAATTCCTCCTATATATTTGGCTCACAGAACTTACCTTCATCTTGTGGACGTCGCACTATAAATATGCCTTACAACAAAGGGAGAGGAAAGAAGGCTTTGCATTTCCACAATTGGAGCAGTTGTGCTCTTTACGGGTAATGCTTATCCATGCATAGTACGTGTAGTATTGTTATTCTAACGGCAAACTCATCTCTTCTTGCTCAGCCAGAGCGTGTCTTCTTCTAGAGTAGGACAAGTCATAGATACACGAAGCAAAATAGCACATTGCCCTGGTTACAAGTCTCAAACCTCGAACCCATACACTAGAGAACGAGTATTGCTTATCCAGGCATAGTATGGGTAATGCTTATCTGCACACAGTACGGGTAATGCTTATCCACGTATAATAAGGGTAATGCTTATCCTGGCATAATACTGGTAACGCTTATCCACGTATAGTACAGGTAATGCTTATCCGCAGGCATAGTACGGGTGATGCTTATCCACGCACACTACGAGTAATGCTTATCCACGCATAGTACGGATGATGCTCATCCACGCGTAGTACGAGTAATGCTTATCCAGGCATAGTACGGGTAATCCTTATCCATGCAGAGTACAGGCAGTGCTTATCCACGCATAGTACGGATGATGCTCATCCACGCATAGTAGGAGTGATACTTATCCAGGCATAGTACGGGTAATGCTTATCCATGCAGAGTACGGGCAGTGCTTGTCCACGCATAGTACGGATGATATTCATCCACGCATAGTAGGAGTAATGCTTATCCAGGCATAGTACGGGTAATGATTATCCATAGTACGGTATTGCTTATCCATGCAGAGTGCGGGTAATGCTTATCCACGCAAAGTACAGGTAATGTTTATCCATGGATAGAACAGGTAATGCTTATTCGCAGGCATAGTATGGGTAATGCTTATCCAGGCGCAGTACGTGTAATGTTTATCCATGGATAGTACAGGCAATACTTATCCATGGTGACCGGTAATGCTTATCCAAGCATAGTACGGGTAATGCTTATCCATGGATAGTACGGGCAGTGTTTATCCATGGATTATACGGGTAGTGCTTCTCCAAGCATAGTACGGGTAATGCTTATCCAGGCATAGTACGGGTAATGCTTATCCATGTGTCACGACTCCCAGAATGTCAAACGTTACGCACATGCAACGTCAATGTAGCCATTCTTGCCCCAAGATTCCAACAACACACACAGGTCACAATGTGGTGCTAGTAATGATAAAGGTTCAGGAGGTCACAAGACAAACTTGCAACAACGCAACATGTGTCGAAAGAGAAGAGAGACCACAAACTGCAAAGTGTGTCCGCGCAATGAACAACATGATTAACTCAGCATGCATACGTGGCATATTACCATGACAACCCCATTAAGGAGCATCACACATGGATAGCACAAGCAATGCTTATCCATGGAAAATGTGGGCAATGCTTATCCATGGAAAATGTGGGCAATGCTTATCCAGGCATAGTACGGGTGATGCTTATCGATGGATAGTACGGGCAATGCTTTTCCAGGCATCGTGCAGGTAATGCTTATCCAAGCATAGTACGGGTAATGCTTGTCCATGGATGGTACGGGCAATGTTTATCCACCTACAGTGCGGGCAATGCTTATCCATACATAGTATGGATGATGCTTATCCGACATAGTGGGTGCGTTCGATTACTAGTATGAATCAGTTCATGAATCGATTCGGACCGCGTAGAAGGCGTTCGATTACCACATGAATCGATTCCGAATCGATTCAACCTATTCGTATAGGGCCATATGAATAGCCAGCATCAATTGTGGTTTTCCATGGAAACCGGCCGGCTCGTGACTAGCGCGCGGTAGGTTGTGTACAAATAATCGATCTCACCTCATCTGAAAGATGGCTTTCGCTTGCTCTGGCTGTTTGACTTCGTTTCCTTTACGCTCGCTTTCGCTGTAGTCACTCCTCTCTCCCTTTGGCACGCGGAGGTGGCCACATTTTCGGGCGACAAGGCGTCTACCCATCCTAAAGCGCTCATGGGAAGAGCGCATTCGCCTCGCGCTTGACGCTCTTACACCACCTCTAGCTTCGTGCTCGATGGTCGACGCATCGGGCCTGCTCCGTGCGCTGGAGATGTGCTGTCCTAAAAACTCGTGCTCCATTCATGCACCCGTCCTTCAGGGCCGCTAGAAGATTGCCTTTTTTCCTTGCAGTACTCATGGTACTGGCAGCATGCGCGCACAGTTCGCCGTTCGATTATCGGAATGCATTCGCAGTAACCCGAATCCATTTGTGAACCGATTCATATTAGTAATCGAACGTGCCCAGTGTGGGTCATGCTTATCCATGCGTAGTACAGGCGATGCTTGTCCACGCATAGTGCGGGTAATGCTTATCCGCTGGTACAGTGCAGGTAATGGTTACCCAGGCATAGTACAGGTAATGCTTATATCCAGGCGTAGTACAGGTAATGCTCATCCATGCATAGTACGGGTAATGCTTATCCACGTACAGTACACCTAATGCTTATCCATGCATAGTACGGGCAATGATTATCCACACAAAGTACGGGTAATTCTATCCAGGCATAGGACGGGCAATGCTTATCTAGGCATAGTACGGGTAATGTTTATCCAGGCATAGTACGGGTTATGCTTATCCAGACATAGTACTGGCAATGCTTAACCAAACATAGTACTGGCGATGCTTGTCCGTGCATAGTACGGGCAATTCTTATCCACGCATTGTAAAGCCAGCTGAATTGTCACGCCAGGTGGTCAAGTGCAAGGAGCCTGAGGTTACTGCACCTAGTCGACTAGTTTAAGCACTCACCCATTGAACTTCTGACAAGTAGGTAGTCGGCTGTGGTCATCTATGTTGTAATAGGGCAAGTTCCTTTTTCCTCGATTTATTTGGTCAAGCGATTGCTTGCCCAAGTGTGCTATAATGTCAGCGAGTGGCATGAGCAAAATCACCCACAAGTGGAACCATACATCCCTTGCACTAACTGGAGGACATTGTGATGGACAGATAGACAAGCAGACAGACAGGCAGGCAGGCAGACAGACAGGCAGGCAGGCAGACAGACAGACAGACTGACCGACGCAAAGAGAACAAAATAATGCTGGTGATTCGACAAGACCTCCTATCATTGGGAGAAATGTTTACTTAAGGATCAAACAGAGACAGCAAGCAGTGACCATCCGCTACAGGCAAAATAATATTCTGGAAGACGAGTTAACAGCAGGTGGACATCCATGGGGGATGGACACTCACTAATTGATGTGTCTGTTAGATCTCGGCAGACAGGTGGATGTCTGCTATTTTGTGTGAAACCACTATCAGTTCCTGCACGCTTGACAGTGGCAATTATCCCTCAGCTTGCTCAAGTTCTTCTAAGGATTTTGATCAATGCCATCTAGCTCCTCCCATAGACTAATAGGTTTTACCCAGTTGGACTGTGCAAATGTGAGGATAGGGCATCCCATTTCTGCGTGGCTCACTGAAACGTAGAGAACTCACAGGCAGGCTCACAGATACGTACGTCTCCTAAGGTCCTAGTGAATGCACATTTGGACCAGTCTCCGTTCGATTTTGCTCAATTGTTCGTCAAAAGAAATCCTTCGGGCCATAGTTTGGAATGTTAAATCTGAAGTAGATGGCTTGTGCATTGGCACAAGGTCAACTAGCTGAAATTGCTACATTTCTTGTTCAAAAAGATCATCTCGGTGAGAAACCAATTTTGTGACCAGAAATGCCATGACTTTCAGCTCCACTTTGATCAGCGTTTCATGTGGCCTCTCAATGTGCGTGCTTGTTGGGGATAGTGCCGTAACAATTCGGCCGATTAATCGATTAATTGATAAGTCCTCGATTAATTGGTTCAAAAATTCTAACCAATTAATCGATCAAGGTATGCCAGCAAGTGTGAGAGCGTGGGTGCAACTCGCGCATTTAGCTGCATTTACATGCAGCGCTAGCTACGAGCACTCGAAAGTCGATTGAGCTGCCAAAAAGTTCCTGGCGTGATCAACCCCAGATCGAAAACCGTATGGACTTCTCAAGATCGTCTTTCCTTCGGCCCAGAATTGTCAAAAGCTGGTGCCAAATTGTCAGTGGAGTGCAAACTGTGTCATGCCCAATCACTCACCACAACAGCACGCCGAGTTTGCGAGCTTACCTCGATCGCTAGGGACTTCAAAAAGTGGTTCCCCGGTTGTCAAAACTGAGAGTCAACAACTCATCACGCACTTTGCTCAAGCACAGGCCAGTCTGTCCGGAAGGCCCGTGTCTTTAGCAGGGGTGAATGGTATCACAGACCACATTCTCGGCTGGATCATTTAGGGCCTGCACCCTTTCGGTGCTATTGAAGGCTCTGGATTTCGCCGGTTAATGGCTTATGTCGAACCTGGCTACACCATGCCATCTCGCCCTTACTTCATGAAGGAGCTTAAGTACCGCTATAAGCGAGCCATTACTGAGCTCAGACGCGTTTAGGAGAAAGCGAGAGGTGTGGCTTTCTCCACGAACATCTAGAGTCTAGATGAGTTCTGCCTCCGAGGCCTACAATACCCTCAGGAGCAACTTCACCGACTAGTGGGATCTGCGCATTGCCCTACTGGAGACTATTGCCTTTCCAGGAACTCGCACAGGTCTTTGAATTGCGGAGGAACTGAGGGGAACAGCACATCCTATGGCTCTGCGAATAAGCTGTAATTTCAGTTATCCAACCTTTACCACCATGAGTAAAGAAACACAAGTCATTCATGATTGTTTGACAAAAGTCATGGACACCCCGCTACACTACGAGAAGGCCATGAATCGTTAGATTAATCAATTAATCGATAAGAGTATTCTTAGATTAAACGATGAGAAAATAATCAAATCATTACAACACTAGTTGGGGATCAACCATTTGAGGCTGTCCTGCATGTTTTTTCGGTTTTTTTTTTTGTTTCTTGGCTGGGATGTCAAGGAACAAGTTTGTCCATTTTGAGGCAATGGGTTATGCGTTCTTTCTGCCTTGTGCAATGCATAATTCGAAGCAAAAATGCAAACTCCCAACATATCTGAAGAAGACGGTAGAATTCCAACTCGTGTTGGCCCAAAGAGATTGCTGAGATCGTGTATGTAGTTATATTTTGCTCATGTCTGTCGTTTTCGTGTGTCAAAGCAGTTGACCATCAGAGCTGAAGTTGAGTTACCTTCTCCTCCAAAACAGACTTTCACCTCTCCACTATATCTCTGAGAGATTGAAGAGATTAGGTTTAACGGTTCTAGCAAGACCCAAGCGCTTCACCCGCCACGTACCCTCAGCACTCAGCCAAGCCCATCACTCCTTCACATAGAGCATGTCATCCATACACATACAAGCGTTATCCAGCCTGTATGCAAGTCACCGCAAGAAAAACTGAAAAAATTGAACTAAAAAAGAAGGCCTTCTTCATCTGACACATCATGTTGTGTGGAAGCATAGTTCATGGAACGGCTTTTTCAGTCCACACGCATTTCTCAGTTGTAAGAATTCTATTAACAGACTCGAAAGGTGGAAAAAACGGTACACAGAAGAAAAAGACGAAAGTTTGCGATCGTGAAACACCATCATGACACTCTTCGCCTCCATGTGGAAGAAGCCCTGGCAATTAAGGCGATGAAGCCAGCACTCAACCGCCGCACGGAAACTCTGGGTACAGGCCTTTTTCCGTGGTTATTTGTTGCAGCACAACATTTTTATGCATTCACAGCCCCCTTTACATGCACTGCAACACACTCACTTGACTCTACTCTTCTCACTTTGAAACACACTCCCCTCCCTTTTCTTTCACATACCGGCACCTATTTACACGCAGGTCTTCTCACCCCCTCCATCCCCTTCACACCGGCACCTAGAACACATCTAACCCTTTAAAACTCAACAGCTTCTACCGATCACTAACAACTGTCTGAACAAAACTGAGGAAGGAGTAGTACTCCGAAACATCTTTTATCTTCTGTGTACCATTTTGTCCACCTTTTTGAGACTGTCAATAAAAATTTCTTACAACTGGCGCGTGGAAGACGTGAAATGGCTTACGCAACCCAACTTCAGCACAGGGTGCATACCTTTGATGCTCAGCCAGGTTCCATAAGCAGAGATCTTTGATGTCCAAATAATCTGTAGCACATGAAGAACAAATTTTTTTCAGTCTCCATCAGCCTGGCAATAGTAAATACAATAACTTTGTGATGAGCACATTGGTTGCCATTTTAGTGCCGGTCATTTTGCTTATCCAAGATTCTCCTCGATTTCTCTTTTGCTTGTCAAAGTCAACTGCTCGATCGAGCCAGTTCATTGAGTCGTTTAGGGTGGAAGACGGGCTGATGGGTCTGGCCATTGGCAAGCGTGGTGCGAACATACAGTTGTGTAAGAGGATGACGGGTGTTCGAGAGATCACACTCGATGATCAGACTAACACGTTCCGAATTTACGGCGAGGTAAATGAAGAGATCTTTGATTTATCGATGTTTGAATTTGATAGTCGCTCTCTTTCCTCAAGAGTTTATTTATTTGCAGCTCAAAACTGGAGCTGTCATGTGAGAACCATAGCAAGGCACTTCTTTTTATTGGTGCATTTCTGGTTTGCTGCTGTATTTCAGAGATATCTTTAGTCCTGACTGAGGTCCAAAGTTTAACGTTTCTCGGGCTATTTGTGTGTGAGGAAAGAAAATAGGGGGGGGGGGGGGTCCTAATCGGCTAAAACACGACTTTGTAGTTTCAGTCTTCGTCTAAGTACTGTCGGTGTTGATCGCTTTCAACTGGTTTCTGACCTTGCAAGCCTTTTTCTCACTCTTGCAGAATAGTCAGATTTGCTCGTTCTTCTTTGTAGTGGAAAATAAAAGGACCTGATTTTCATTACTTGCAGACGGCTGAAGCCGTCCAAACAGCACGGAGCCGTCTGGAATATCACGAAGTAAAAGTTCCAGTTCAGCAGGACATTGTTGGTGAGTTTCTTTTATTGAAGAACACTTCCGAGGAATGGTGATGTGCGTGCATCTGCTTGGCCTTGGTATTGACCAGAGCGTTTGCAACATGAGGAGGGTGGAAGTGAAAGAATGGAGATAATGTTGGTCATGAGGGAAATTCGAGTCCTGAACGTCCAATGTTGCTGGCTGAATCCAAATAACAATTGAACAGCCAGACAAAGAATGACCTTGCCCTGTACCAAGGAACATATTGTGTCAAGATGATCCTTTCACAAACAACGGCTAACTTCATCAGTGATAAATATCACTGCTTTTCTCTTTCAAGTGCAGGGTTTCAGCCACTAAAGGGGTTGAACTTTGGACTTTGAACTTTGCACACAGTTCTGCAAAAACTTCCATTTGCAATTGTTCTGGTTGCAGTCTCAGCAAAAGAGTGTTCCCGTTTCTTCTTTCAAAAAGTGCAAATGGCCAAAAACTCGCCATCATAGTTAAGCTAATTGTTGGCCGATTGGCAGAGTGGTCAAGTTCACGGCAATCCAGCTGTACTAGGTGATGGCCACTGCAGGTCCTTTCTCTACTCTGTCATATGTCTTATATTCCTTTCTTTGATTTCCATGAAGCTATAGGAGTGCATGAAGCTATAGGAGTGCCTGCCTTCACCTTAATCTTTTCCAAATGTTTACACTCTGTACTGTTTGATCATGCTGGGGTAATGTTTGACTGTCTTCTGTTCAGGGAGAGTTATCGGCAAGCAAGGCAGCAACATTCAGGATATCGTTAATAAGTCCCAATGCATTCGTATGTCTTTGGAGGATGGGGATTCAGGACAGGTGGGAGAGATGTGGATTGTCGGCTTTCTGTGTGCTGTTTATCTTTGCCTGTCTTCAGGAAGGGAAGCACGCTTGTGCAACAAGTTATTTGCATATTTTTAGACTAATTCTCGGTGTACCTTCAACTTTTCTCATTCTTTCTATGTTTGTCTCTCTCTCTCTCTAACCTTCTCTCTCTTTCTCCCTCTCTCAACTTTCCACACCTTTCCATATCATCATTCTAAGTTTCCATAGCTCAATTTTGATCAGCTCATCCTTCTGGTCGAGGATCAAGTTGAAAATGATGAACTGAAAGCGTGAAACCACTGACACCTGATACTGCATGATGGCCTTACATTCCATTGTTTGGTATTGCCCAGGTGGGGAAACCCCTACTTATGGAGAGATCTGCCCACCATCATGAATAACATTGTGAAAGCAGTCATTTACAGCCATCTTTTTGTCATTGTGCCAATATTTTTGCACTTGTGCTTTACGCCTTCTTAGGCGGAGTTCACTGTTGTTGGATTGCACGATCAAGTGGAGACAGCGAAAGTCCTTCTCGAGTGCCACGTCCAAATGATTGAGGTATGCCAAATATCTCTCTGCCCACCCCCTTTCTCTCTCTGTCTATCTTCCCTCTCACCCCCCTCTCTCACCCCTCTCTGTATCTCTGTACACACTCTTCTCTCTTCCTCTCACCAGGGATGAAAATGTGTCCCAGAGTTTCAAACATTAAGCAAAAAGAGGCAAGGAAAAAGGCTGAGGAGAAGGAAGAAAGAATTGAGCATTGATAGCAGTTGAAATAGACCATTTGAAGCATTCATGACTATCGTGCAGAAAGTGTCCAATGCTTGTTTAGGTCTCACGCATGCGTGTATTTCGATTTGATCGAGTGGTGTGTGTTCATGCGTGCTTGTGATTATGAAAGAAATTCACAAATTTTTCGCACCACAGAATGCAAAATGAAGTGAACATAAGGAGAAGAAGTGTGGGTGATGTAGACCACAAAGCCATTACTTTCTCTTCTGGACAAGGCAAAAAAAAGAGAGGAAACGGCAAACAACAAACACACACAGTATAGCAATGCACAGCATAGTTTTGCGTCAAGTAAAATTTAGTGAATGCCAATATAAAAGCCATGATCTTGTCACAATGGAGTTTGTAATTTTTTTGAGGTCTGGAATCCATGTGGCT
>JAOWAR010162576.1:0-10371 GCA_028571005.1 Clathrina lutea
AGCATGCGCAAGTTGTAGATGACATTTTAAGGAGGCAGGTACACAATGTAAACACTACTGGGTAGTAGGTGCATGATAATTATCTAAACTAGCCGCGTGTTCTTCACGACATTCTCTGTTTTATTCGCCTCGTAATACTTCTATCCTGTAACCCTGAAAAATCGAACCTCAAGGGTTTTCTTCGCCAAATCGCCCGCCAATGCTTCGAACCGAATCCACCGGACCGTGGCAGATCTGAAGGACTTTGCTCGTCATACCGTATTCGCCACACAATGCTTCAATGCTGTGGCCCTCAAAATCGGATCTAAAGTGTTTTGTTCACTAAAATCGCCCGTCAACACTCCAAACCGAATGCACTCGATTGGAAGATCTAAAGGGCTTTGTTCGCTACTAGTACTAGTACGTAACGTTTCAACCCCGTGACACTCAAAATTGGATCTGAAGGGTTGTTCGTCCTAGTCGCCCCACAATGCTTCAATCCTGTTGATCTTGAAAATCAGATCTGAAATGTTTTTTTTTTGTCCTGTTCGGTCCATAATGTTATAATCTTGTAACCCTAAAAATAGGATCTGCAGCGTTCGTTTTGTCACGTTCGCCTCGTAATGCTTATGAAGGAGTTGTTCGTCATGTTCGCCTCGTAATGCTTCTGAAGAGCTTGTTTGTCCTATTCGCCTCGCAATGCTTCAAACCTGTGACCCTCAAAATCGGATGTGAAGGGTTTGTTCACGTGTACCAAAATCACACGTAGTCTTCTAACCCGAATGTGCCCTACTCGCGGATCTGGACGGTTTTGTTCGCCATATTCACCTTCAATACTTCAAACCGATTCCAACCGACTGGCAGATTTGAAGATCCTTCTTCACCACAATTGTCCCGCAACCAGTTTCAAACCGAATTCATCCCAGCTCGCGGATCTGGAGGGCTTTGTTCACCATATTCAACTTCAATACTGCAAACCGAATCTACGCAACTCGAATTTTTTTAACCTTAATCCAACGTCACTCGTGGTCAGATCGCATGTCAAACTGTTGTAAAAGCAGTGGGTCATATGCCAAAACGTGTCACTCATCATTGGATTTTTCTGATCCTTCAGACGCTACAGGCAGCTGTTCTCAAATGATTCAAAGTCAGTTTGCATGTCACACAGTCGTGGGAGCTGTGCACAATATTGATGGGTGGTGCGTTTCACCACCACCATCGTGCATGCCTGTCTAGTATGGCGTTAGACTTCGGGTCGGAACATGGACGGGCGTCAGTTGGCGAGAGCAAGCACTCCAGTGCCGCCGACCTCAAGTCCTATCCTTCTTGGCCGACGGTACGTCGACGGTTTGGACCTTCCACCACACACTGGCCATAGCTTTTTTTTACTAGATTAGTTGACGCGTTCGACGTGGGAAATCGACATGTACAAGTCATATAGTCTACGCGTGGGTGGCTAGCCGCGTGCGTGTCTTGGGTCATATATAAAAAGTGTGGATTTCAATCGTTATGTTGATATTTCAATACTTACATGCGATTACTGTAGTAGTCAAGTGATAGTTACGCCATGACATACGTCGATTAGGAAAAGCCTTCTGCTACATTCTTTTGATTGTAGCGCACATAGAATCTATGCACTGGGTGCAATAGCCATGCCACTGGATGTCCTTTCTAGAGCCTTTCCGTCGAAGGACTGTCAAAGTACTCTCTTTGACTCTTCACAAATCATTCGTGGAGAGAAACGTCTGTGCACTCCGAATCCGAAGCCTGGTGAAATGAGCGGTCGCAGCTTAGCTCCCCTTGCCTTTTTGCGATGAACAAAGCCGGTGATATTTTATTCAACATTTTCTCAGCGTAGCAACTTCCGTTACCGCTACCTCTTAACGAACTTTCAAGTATTCAAACATTCTTTCAGGCCTTTCTAAATGGTCCGACGTCCAAACTTTTTTTCGGCTCTGTTAGGGGGATTGCGGTGGCTACATGCGCATGCGTATTGTTCGCGCATCGTAGCCCTTTCGTTGAACTTTGAGAAAATATAAGAACACTAACTGATCAACCCGTGCTTGGCACCGTGACCGGCTTGAAAATCTCCCCATTCACTGCTCGAACTACTGGAGCACGCCTTCGGCTCGGACTAGCCTTTGGCCCGGAGTCACCTCCGGCTCGAATATGGCGCGGATCCAAGTGTACTCTGTACGCCGCGCGAGGGCGAGAAGTCGCAGCTCCGCGGCTGCATAGATCGAAGCCCGTTGCCATGGTGCAACAATGACCAACGAGCGTTCGGTCGTCGATCGACCGTCCCGAAAAAGTCGACCAAAAGACCAAAATCGGGGGAGATAACGGACACACATACACAAACACACAGTGTCTGCTTTACATAGATAGATTTCAAGGGCGTGTCTGGCCCGTCTCGCACCCTTTCTACACAATTTGATAAGCAAAGGGATAGTTCAACCATAATGTGTCACACCCTTTCCTTGCACTTTGGTAAGCGAAGGGATAGTTCAATCGCGTGTCTCGCGCCCTTAAATTAAACTTTGATAAGGGAAGGGATTGTCGCGTGTCTCGAGCCCTTTCGGTGTGAAAGGTTTAATCGCGTCCACCTTCTTTCCCATCTTTATCTACCAAGGCGTTAGTTTTCATTGGCGTGTCTCGCGCGTGTCGCACGGATTTGATTAGCGTGGTGTGATTGAGTTCATTTGGACCGCGTGTTCCGCAGGTTTCGGCAGTTGGGCGCTATTCATTTCAAGCCCACACGCGCGTATCGCAAGGTTAAAATAGCGGCGTACAACGTTAGTGTTTGTGTCTGCGCCATACGGGAAATTAGTCGGCAGTGCCGACTTCTGGGCGGTGAAATGAGTCTTACACGAGGAGTACGTTCCGGGAAGAGAAGCGGAAGCCGTGGCTTTTTGTCTTCCGTGTCCGGCCTTGGTTTGCGAAGATCACGCACATATTCACCCCCTGAGTCGGAAGACGTTCAAACACCGGGTTCAGATGTCGGTACCGGGTAGTGACCCTGTCGGTCTCGAGAAGGTGTCCCTGCCGCTGACGACCGCTGCCGCCACTACTGCAGATCTTCATGAGCCTCGCCAAGGACACGAAATCAAGGACGTGGAAAGGGCGGGCGTGGAAGCTCGAGACAAGCTACGCAATTTGTTGTTCTCAAATGGAGTGCTACTACATGCGGCCAGGCTTCACGAACGTATCCTATTCTTGAAGGAGAAAAGGAAAAAGGTGGACAGTGCCTGCGAAAGAGAAGCTGAGATGGTGGCGTCCACTACTAACCGTCTTGTGGAGCTTTTGCGCTCGGCGCAGCGCGAACAGCTCGCCAAAATTGATGAAGTTCGCCGGGCAAGCCTCCTACCACTGGAGAAGTTGGAGAGGAGAACCATCGGCTCTCTTGAGACCGTTGAACGCAAACGGGATCTCACAGAAGTAGCGGTGATGTCTTACAGTCCCGATCAAGTCCTGAAGATTAGCGGGGAGCTTCATGAAGGTCTGGAACGGGCAAAGAGGGAGGCCAAAGAAAGCTTCAGCGTGCCTCAAACCTTCATCACGTTCGAATATTTCAAATATGTGATGGCAGGCTCCTTGAAAGGAGGCCTCGGACGTGTGATCACGGCGAACATCGACCTCCAGAAAAGCAAAGTCCACATCTCCCAGAGAACGTCAGAACCTGGTGCTGAGGTCAGCGTCAATCTGTCACTCAGAACTGAAAATGGCGAAGACTTGCCTGAACAGCTTCTGGACAAGGTGATTCGTTCGACCACCGGCTTTGCTCTCTATACACAACCACAGGGTACAGTTAGTAACAGGGTGGAACTTAAGTTCTTTCGATCACGACACAGCCAGCTGATAAAGGCTGCCTTTGTTCCCAAGCACCTTGGGAGGTACACTGTCACAGTCAGCGTGGAGGGACAAGAAATTAGGAACTGTCCTCTTTTGCTGGAGGCCAATTTCTGGGATGAACACCATTGGCTGTTCAGAGTGGACATGCATACGGCCAATGTGGAGATATCGAACCGCATGAGGACTGCAAGCTTGAAGAACGATGGTGAGGAAAGAGATGGGATGGCCTTTTTCTCAAAAGGCTTCTCGTCAGGATCTGCGAGGTACACTTGGAAACTACATGTGTCAGGTAGGAGCGGGTTTCATCAGTTCCTTCTGGTAGGAGTGGGGCCTCAACCCTCAGAAATGAACGTTGAGATTGTTTACAAGAGATGGATAAACCCAAATTGTCGCGATGGAGACATTTTATCCTGCTTCTTTATCTGTGAAGAGCGCCGTTTGACAGTTACGAATGAACGGACGCGCAGATCTCAATCTCGGGTCATGGAAGGCGGGGAAGAACGTTCATCAAGCAGAGAGTGGTTCCCTTGTGTTTACCTGTACCCACCTGCATGTTCCATTACCATTGTCCGGTGAAGGAGCTGTGGTAGCTATCTTAGATTTGCTACCCCTCGCCACCATCATTTGAGTCAGCCATTGAAAGCCATAAACTGCTACAACCTTTGATTGTACACTCATGCATTATAACCTCTTTTGTCGCACACTGATTAGACCATTGACAACGAAAATTACCGCAATGTACTCTTGGGTATGGATAAGCACCCACGCTTTGGACGCAGTTGGTTCAGCTTGCTTCTAATAGTTTGAGATGTTGGCTATTGAACACAATGCAGACAGACCAAGACATGATCGTAACAGAATTTATGGACAAAGGAGAAGAGTGCTTTATTTGAGGGACTCAGGGACTCTGGTTTAGAGACGTACCTGGCCAATTGCTGAAGGCGTGAGGTCCGTGAAGGGTCTCCCCTATCGAAGTCCGGAAGGATTAGACACGAAACGGCCAGACATTTAAGTTTGCATTCAGTCTCCCTGAAGTTAGGGGGACTGCGGTGGCTCTCGCGCACGCCGCATGTTCGCATATCGTGCATCGTAACCCTTTCGTTGAACATTGAGAAGGTATAAGAACACTTCAAGAGCGTGTCTGGCGTGTCTTGCACCCTTTCCTTACATTTTGATGAGCAACTAGCACTTGAGAAGTTGGAGAGGAGAACCATGTGTTCTCGCGAGACCGCTGAATACAACAAGCACCTCACAGAAAGAGCGTTGGGGTTTTTCGGTCTAGGTAAAGTTTTGGAATTGAGCCGGCTGCTTCTCGACTGTCTGGAAGGGCCACTGACGGACGCCACCGAACGATCTAGCCTCAAACGTTCATCTCCTTCGAAAGTTTCAAACGTGATATAGTGGGCTCCTTGAAAGTAAGCCTCGTACGTGTGGTCGCAACGAGCATCGACCTCCACCAAAGCGAAGTTTACCTCTCCCAAGAGATCTCAGAACCTGGTACTGAGGTGAGCGTCAATCTGTCACTCAGAACTGATTATGGCGAAGAATTGCTTGAACAGCTTCTGGACAAGGCGACTCGTTTGACTACTGGCCTTGGTCTCTATACATAATCAGAAAGTAGAGTTAGCGACAGAGTGTAAGAACTCAAGTTCCTGCTCGCATGTGACAGCCAGCTGATAAAGGCTGCCTTTCTTCAAAACACGCTGGGTTACATGTACATGTACACCATCACAGTCAGCACGGATGACCAGGAAATCAGGAACTCTCCCCTTTTGCTGGAAGCCAATTTTTGGGAAGAACACAATTGGCTGTTCAGTTTGGACATGCATACGGCTAATGTGGATATGTCGAACGGCATGAAGACTGCAAGTAAGAACGATAGCCAGGGAAAAGATGCGGTTGCCTTTTTCTCAAAAGGCTTTTCGTCAGGATCTGTGAGATACACTTGGAAACCGCAAGTGTCAGGTGTGAGCGGGCTCAACCAGTTCCTTCTGGTAGGAGTATGTCCTCAACCCGCAAAAGAGCATTGAGATTATTGATAAGAGATACAGATCAGTTTAAACAGGATGAGTAAACACAAATTGTCGCGATGGAGACATTTTATCCTGCTTCTTAAACTGTGAAGAGCGCCGTTTAACAGTTTGGAACAAACGGACAGGCTACGCTCAATCAGAGATTATGGAAGGCAGGGAACATTTTTATCAAGCAGAGAGTAGCTCACTTATGTTTACATGTACGCACCTGCGCACCCTCCTTTACCATCATTTAGTGAAGAGACTTTGTTAGCCATTTTACTTTTGCTACCCCCTGCCAGCATCCTTTGAGTCAGCTGCTGAAAGCCACAAACTGTTACAACCGTAGAGTGAACACTCATGCCTGAAAATCTCTTTTTGTATCAGACACTGATTAGACCAATGCTAATAAGCATTACCGTCATGCATATACTCTTGTGTGTTGATCAGCAGCCACACTTTGGAGGCAGTGGGTTCGTGTTCTTTCTAATGGTTTCGTATGTTGGTTACCATCAGACAATTGAACACAATGCAGACCTACCCAGGAGACAGACAACATGTTAACAGGATGTGGGAGTAAATTTCCATCCTTGGGGGATGATCTAGAGGTGTTGAGAAAGGAAGGAAAATTAATGAGGTGGCTAAGGAAGGAGCCACACTCATGTGAGGGTGTGCGAATTGTTCGCAAGCTTCTCTGCAAAGCATGACTGCACCTGTGCGCTTGGGATGATAGCACTGCAGGTTCCAGCCAGCTCGCATATTCTCTCTTCTCTGAAGGTTCGCATAAGTCACACTCAGTTCTATCAAATTGTTCCTACCGTATTTAGCAAAGGTTTGCGAGAATATGTAGGTGCTGAGTAAAACTTGCTTGCGCCAGTTTCAGCTGCTCTCTTCTTCCCCTTCTGTTTCTCGGTCTCTCCTCCTTCCATGTCCTCGCAATGACCTTGTGCAGTTGAAATGTCCGGTTGCGCACCAGGAAAGGAATCCTCCTGCGTGATGGCCAGGATACGGTTTTGGCAGTTGAATTTCACTCTAAGCTAGCTGATGGCGGGGCACCTTAGAGTCCGCTGTCGTGTCCATTTTAGATCCTTTCTCTTTCACCACCACTAACCTTGTTATCTTTCATTCCTGCACCACGCACGGTGGAATGGTCATTGGACTTTGGGTGTTCATTGTTTGTCCGAATGTACCAGTGGACTTTCGGCGAGACAGCTTGAGCCACCTCTTTCCTTAGCCGGTCCGTTCAACTCAGTAGCAGGTGGAGATCTGGGTGAGGAACTCCCAGTATGTTCCTTCCTTTTTCTCATGTGTTCAAATGACAATACAGCT
The DNA here is from genome assembly GCA_028571005.1 of Clathrina lutea. NCBI lineage: Eukaryota > Metazoa > Porifera > Calcarea > Clathrinida > Clathrinidae > Clathrina > Clathrina lutea. Next base: position 7,170 of record JAOWAR010162576.1, read on the forward strand.
GAACGAAGGCCCTCCAGGCTTTTACATATAAATGGTTAAGCTCTTAATCTTTCTGCAGCTAAAAGTTGGGAAGGCGAGATGTGTGAACCCCAATCATGCAGATGCAGGGAGGTACCAAGCGCCCATAGCGACTTTTTCAACAGAGGCAAACTACTAATTTTCATTTACTATGGAGAGGTTAAGCTTTCAATAAAGTCTTGGAGCTCTGTGAACGTGTCAGCGTACGCGGTATACGAACAAAATGAAGAACGTCGTAGCTCGTACGGCAACACCTGGACATAATGAATAGAATCTCCCCGCGTCGTTCACCACTTACGGTACTCATCAAGCCATCCAAGACAGCACAGTTACACGACTAGTGTAGCTGTGAGTTCAAATCTACAAGCCTCTTCTCGGGGCCGCTTTTTTCCTCGATTGCCATACCTGCCGTTTACGTCATCCTTTGAGAGCTGGGGCCGATTTCGTTCCACACATCCTTTGACGTGGAAATGTAGATTGGCGGTAGCAGCACCCAACACGAAAGCAAAATGGATGTTTCAATCATGCACACCTTTAGCAAGGGGCGCGTGTTGGCTCCATGGTTCACCGAAGACCATACGCCGAAAACAGAAAATATTCAACAAAGACGAAACTAACAAGCCGACAAGCAGGGTCGGCGCGGCCACATGCAGCTGCTACGATGCAGTGCTGTCCCCGCGGAAGACCCTAACCCTTAGCCATTAACCCCCCACAAAAAATCCCTAACCAAAACCCCTAATCTAACCTCTATCCAGGCTATCCCTGCCCTAATCCTTAGCCTTGTACCTAACCTAACCCCTAATGTAACCCTTGTCCGCACTTCTACACTAATACGTTTAAACTTGCACCTAGCCTAACCCTAACCCTAACCTAAACTCTAACCCCTATCCTCACACCTATCCTAGTCTTTTATTCCTGCTCCTCAGCTAGCCCCTAACTGCTAACCAAACCCCTACTCTAGCGATTGTCCTTACCCCAACTCTAATCCTTAATTAAGGTTCTACTGAAGGCTATTCGGACCCCCTCTGGAATTGACACTTCGGGATGTGCTCGTTTCACCAAACGTGCCAGAACTGATAATAGTCCACAACTTCAAGCCACCACCACAATTTATCACGTGATTCACCTTTGCTAAGGCAGGATATATTCCATGCTTCAAAAATCATTTTGAAGGAGAAAGTAGAAAGCTTTGTCTGACAGTATATTGCTTTGGTACACGGATAGAACAGAAAAAGACAGACACTTCTAAGCGTGAAAACAATCGTTTTCCTTTTCCTTATTGAGAGATTTGCAGATTTGCTGAGAATCACGAAACGCCGATTGTGGACGATCTGGGCAGAAATTTACTTATCTCACGCGTGAATGTCTTTCTTCCACCGCGAAGAGCCTGCCTTGAGAGGTTCATCCCGATCCTGAATACTTGTGCGACGAAGACCAACCTGGCGTCGGCACCGCCCGCCGAAAGCTGGTCTTGTCAATCAAGTGCCACCGTCGATCGGAACCTTCGAGCGGGGTCTACCGGCAACAACGTAGCAGACACATACCGCTGGTGACTGATTTCATAGTGCTCAAAGCAAGACATTTCGCAGGTAAGTTATGCTGTTGGGGGTCCACGAGAGGTCAGATGGGACCCCGATTACCCCGCCGATTGACGTCGAGCGCCACTTTCGTGTACCCAGTTGCTATGTCACCGTGTACGAGAATGACTTAAAAGCAAGCACAAGCCCGCCGCCCGGGAGTCTCCCAGTGAATGGAGGATAAAAGGCAAACAAGGTATCGATCGCCAGCGCGCGCGATCCTATCGCACGTCGCTGGGCATTTTCGTCCCTTTTGCGAGCTAGGTGGAAGGAGCGAGAACAAAAGCACCATGGCATTTCTGTGCATCCTGCTAGCATGATGATCATCACTGCACGGCGAACAAACCATTCGACACAACCAACACTGCACTGCTGACCGTGCGTCCACCGGGCTGACTCGTGCATACGTAGCTACAGCTCAAAGCTAGGAGAGCATGTCGTGGTACTCGGCTCGCTTCAATGTTGCGAACCAAGCGTTGTTTTAAACAGGTTTGAGTAGCGTTGTTGCGAAGCCACGCACGTCCAAAACATATTTCATATCAAAATCAGACAACCTCTCCGTGCATGGGTGAGTTCATGCGTATGTATTTGTGCGTGTTTGCGCAATCTTGAATTTTCAGTCAGAACGAGATCGCGACATCCGGCTTTCCTCATTTATCAGAGGATGTTGCAACTTTAGCTTGACCATTTAGCAGCTGCAGCATGTAACTGAACTGTGCCTCGATTACATGAAAGCTGAAAATCAGAACATTTCAACATGCATATGGCGGCAATTTCTTTCCTTGTACCCGGATGGTTGTTCCTTTCTCTGCAAATTCTTTGCAAACTTGTCATGTTTTCTTTACCTAGTCTCAGAAACCTGGTCAGAGTTTGATGTGCAGGCATCGAAATATCTCGTTTGTCCTTTGTTGTCCTAAAAAAAAGTCGAGAAAACATGTTTTTAGTGGAAGTATTCGCTTTGCGCAAGTTTACCCCAGATTCTTAAAGATTTCAGCAGAGACAGGAAATGAACCGAAATGTTCAAGTGGAGAGTGTACTGAATGCACAACACGCAAGGAGCTCTGCGTGAACTGAGATTGAGCGATGGAAAGTTGGAGAATGATCTCTGTTCCAGTTTATTGAGCAAGTGCAAGTATCTCAACTATGAACACAACATGCAAGTGACTTCTTGATGTGTCCTGTTCGTTACTGTAGCAGAACAGAAGTTTACAAAGGGTTGAATGCTTCACAAGAAAGAACTGTGAGAGAAATAACTCAACACAGAAGGTGAACAAAGAAAGAAAATATAATGGTAGAGGGGTTCGAAGTGAGTGGGCAAGTACTTGAGCAGGCATATATGCTTCTCATTTAGCTATGGGATACTATTTGTGGTAGAAGCTATTGTGCTGCGAAGGAATTGTTTCCAGATCTGCAAGAGTTAAATGAAAAGACAAGGTTAGAGTGGAGTGCTATGACTCAAACTTGACCAGAATGCCCTGCAATGCGTGTGCTCCTCGCTCCTTGGTGGACCACTCCACTTGGGAGTTTGGTACTTGTGGATCGATCTGCCATTTTGCACCAACAGTTTGAGGGCCAACCACATACGAGCCTGGTCGTACGCACACCTG
>JAOWAR010162587.1:0-10371 GCA_028571005.1 Clathrina lutea
GCCGCTTGCAGCAGCATGCAGAAACGGTGATAAACCCTTAAGAGAAGCGCTTCGACGAGGTGTCGCGCAAGGCTTTTCGCTCAACTGTAAGTGAGTTCGCCTCTTACAAGATGGCAGAAAGGGGTGATCTTTTGGAAACGCAATATATTCCTGAAAATGATCGTGAGCTCTACTCATTTGCGTTTAGCAGGGACGTAAAGAACGCGGTGGCGGGGAAGCTTCGAGGCGGGAACGCCATCGTTCTTGTTGTGGGACTCACTGGCGCTGGGAAGTCTGCTCTCGTCAACACATTGCTCACGAAGCATGCTTGTACGACAGGAACTGGTATCGGACCTGTGAGCAACGACTTGACGCGAACGCGCATTGATCTTAAGCTAGGCTCTGAGCAAGGGGACAAATGCTCCCTGGAGATCATCGACTCTCCCGGCCGACTCGGGGGAAGGAAAAAAAACGTATGCCGCGATCGACCAGGAAACTGAAAGACAGCTGAGGACGTTAGACAGCGATTCTGTCAATGTCCTCATTTGCTGCTTCGACATGACGACCATCTCAGGGAGATATATGCCTTTCGTACACCATTCGACTTTGGTGTGGCTCGAGGGTATCTTTGGTGAAGCGTTCATGAAAATAAAATGCCTCATCGTTCTTACGAAGGGAAACGTTTTCAGCGACGAACTGATGAGCTGCCCGAAAACGTCCGGTAGCGTTTCCCACGACCAACAGCCAAGAAGTGTTGGGCATCTGCTTAACATTTGGCGAAAGGAGTATTGGGAGAATCTTCTTGCCGAAAACGCGGACCGCCTTCGCCTCCCCGTCCTGACGGCTGGACACCTCGAATTCCGCGAGGACACCGAGGAGCCGGAGAGGCTGTCTCGAATCGACGGTTAGGACCAATGGAGGGATACGTTGTGGAACGGTCTCGTGGATAGAGCCGACCCGAATCTGGCTACGCTCCTGTTTCACATGAATGCAGAAGTTCGTTCGAGGATACAGGGGCTGAGCGCAAATCCGACAGAGAAGAACTTGGAGAAGGTGGCAAAGTTTGTTGCTCCATCACTGGCAATTGGGGCTGGAACGGGGGCCTTAGTTACCACTGCGGTGGCCACAACTCCAGAGGCTGTGCCTGTCGTCGGAGTTTCGGCTGTTGGGGGAGCTGCAGTTGCACTTGGCCTAGTGCTTTTGTACAGGAGAATCAAAGAAAAAGAAAAGAAAGAATAAAAGCATTTACCCTAAGAAAATAGCTCCATGCCCTATTTTCTTTGATCTACAGCAGTCTGTTGGAACCTGTCTTAGAAGATTTGGCAGAAAAAGGGATAACTCTCAATAGGTTTATCTTCCTCCTTTTAAATTTCTTATTGTTTGATTCTTCAAAGCCTTTTGAATGTAGGAGTCCTTTCTCTTGCATTTCTCCGCCCTGTCGGGAGGTGGTGACAGTTGTTTTTATAGCGTTCTTTTTTTTAACTCAGTTGATTATCATGTTTCATGTTGTCAATTTGCCATGATCTCTCTTGGTGGTGTTAACTTCGTCCATATAATTTCAATTCAGATAAAGAATTTTACCAGATTCTCCATTATCATAACTGTAATAATTTTAAGATTGATCACCCTGAATGCCCGTTGACCAGCCCCGTTTCTTTAGTTTGACAGTGCCTTAACGAGAGACAACTTTCCAGGATTGGCCCGCTAGAGCTGGGACTACTACTAGGATTCTCACGTTCTTGCCTTAAAGGCATTGTGTAATTTCACACTCGACTTCTTTTGCTGGACCTTAATGACCATTGTCACGGCTGCCATGGGAAGTTTGTGTAATTTTAGGACAGATCGCCAGGAAGAGTTTCTGTGCGAGAATTAGGGAAGGAAATCCGGTTAAATGTGTACAGAGGGGGCGTACGTTTTTCTAGTCAGATCGGAGTTTGGTTTTCTCGGTAGATCGCCAACACCAGCTGTATACGTAAAGGGTACGCTTGCGACTACTCTGCTGGCAACATCAGTGATACTGCCTTGAAAACGAATGTTCAGGTCATTGCTTCGTTCTTCTCTTCCTAGGATGGTAATTAAAATGGAGGAGTTTGAGGCTCGAAGTCTTTCAGTGTTTCAGGTTTGAAGAAAGTAATCTTGGCGAAGAGCTGAAGGCTTGAGGCGTGTGAAGCATTTTGTTCCAGCCGTCATCACGGATTTCGTGTCACTTCATGCTCCTTGCGATAAAAAGACGCATCGGAGCCTTGACGTTAAAGCAGTCTGATGTGACGTCACTGTCCACGGCGTCTTTGCAAGGAAACACGAAGTGTGTGTTTCCTTGTTCGCGGTAGCCTGCGGTGAGGTCCGACAGTCCGGCTCGCATCAAGTAAGGCGCCGCTTGCAGCAGCATGCAGAAACGGTGATAAACCCTTAAGAGAAGCGCTTCGACGAGGTGTCGCGCAAGGCTTTTTCCTCAACTGTAAGTGAATTCGCCTCTTACAAGATGGCAGAAAGGGGCTATGTCTTGGGAACGCAATATATTCCTGAAAATGATCCTGAGCTCTACTCATTTGCGTTTAGCAGGGACGTAAAGAACGCGGTGGCGGGGAAGCTTCGAGGCGAAAACGCCATCGTTCTTGTTGTGGGCCTTGCTAGCGCTGGGAAATCTGCTTTCGTCATCCCATTGATTGTGAAGCTGGCTTGAACGGCAGGAACTGGTATCGGACCTGTGAACAAAGACTTGACGCGAACGCGCATTGATTTTAAGCTAGGCTCTGAGCAAGGGGACAAATGCTCCCTGGAGATCATCGACTCTCCCGGCCGACTCGGGGGAAGGAAAAAAATGTATGCCGCGATCGACCAGGAGACTGAGAGACAGCTGAGGACGTTAGACCGCGATTCTGTCAATGTCCTCATTTGCTGCTTCGACATGACGACCAACTCAGGGAGATATATGCCTTTCGTACACCATTCGACTTTGGTGTGGCTCGAGGGTATCTTTGATGAAGCGTTTATGAAAACAAAAGGCCTCATCGTTCTGACGAAAGGAAATGTTTTCAGCCACGATCTGATGAGCTGCCCGAGGAAGTCCGTTAAAGTTTCCCACGACCAACAGCCAGGTAGTTTAGAGGATAGGCTTAGTGATCGGCTGCAGGAATATCACGAGAATATTCCTGTCGAAAACGCGGACCGCTGATTGAGTTTCTTGAAAATGACTCACAAATTTCGGCACCATTCCTGCATCGACTTCAGGCTAGATTCCTGGCATGGTCTCGTAATGTTGGATATTTACGCCACACTTTTAACAGTGATGATAATTGTGTTCTTACAAACCTTTTCGGGCCGCTTGAACTCAGACGACCTTTATCCGAGATAAAGGTCACTTTCACTCCAGGAGAGGGATTCAGCTGCAAAATGATTTGATTTTAATCCTACGTAAGAAACAGTTAAATTACTCAATCCAAGAACAAACAAGAACAACAAGCGGAGACGAGGAAAGAAGTTGATTCGGCCTGATCATGATACAGATGTCTACATAATACTTAAATCAGAGCAGCATGCGAAGTGGGTCAACACTTCAATTGGCATTTAGTGCTAACGCTAATGTCAGTGCGAAAGTGGCACTGTGCTCATCTACTTTAGCCACGGAAAGTGACGAGTAAGATCTACGACATGTACCACAGCATTGAAAGTCTTATTTCCGATGCTCTACACTATTGAGTTGTGCCGCCAAAGTCGGCAATGACACTGGTAGACATGATAAAACCGAGAAAGCTTAGTTGGAGTATTGGGCATCTTCCTTGGCTTGATCGCGATTCCCTGCTTTTCCATCTTCCTCCCACGACCAGTAGAGACCATGAAATGGTACCTGTGATACTTCCCCACTTGATAATCTTAAGCTTGCTTGTTCTAACTCCAAACAAAAGAAAAAAGAAAGAAAGGAAGAAAGAAAAGAAGCAAAATAGCTGTGACGAGGATCGTTAGCTTGAAATAAAATCATAGGACCAACCTCTGCAATGTTACACCGGCGCAGGCCATAAGAGTTGCCAGCTCAGCTTCCTTTAAGGGTGAAAACGCGCAGGTTAGCAAGAGCTCATTGCAAGGTGGGTTTCGCGGCGCTAGTCCGTCCAGACATTGGCGACGTGCGGCGCCAATCAGGAAAGAACTTGTTCGCTCTTCCTTGTTACAGGGCGGTTTCTATATGTATATATTTATTCTAGTAGATATGGGTGGCCATCTATAGACTCTTCTCACATCAGTCGTTGCTATGAGCTATGTGGTGAGGACCAGCCACACAACCAACCACATGTGGCTTTCTTTGCCTTCAGTTGCAACATAGTCTCTCTATGATTTTCAAACGAACCCAACTCTTTTCGACAAGACCACCATTAGGATTGCTTCTAGACGTTTCCGCCATACTGTGATGGCCTTCTTCAGTAGAATGATGAAAACAACTGACACGAATCGAACCTTTTCATCTCCACATATAATGTAGCCGCTATGATTGAACAGCTCTTGTGCCACGCCAGATTGAACGGTGAATTGCAGTTGTGGTCTCGCGGACGAAGTGGGAAGACACCGTTGCCTCGAAGCAAAATATATGCGGTCTCGTGTCCGTGCTTTTGGGGCAGTCAGACGAGAGGATTACAGGCCTGCTCATTGAGTATCTTGAAACTGACTCGCAAATTATCACCAATATTCCTCCATCGATTTCAGGCTAGAGTGCTAAGTCCTGGCATGGTCTCGTAGTGGAGGCTTGTCACACCGTACTTTAGTGACAATCATCTTGCACTTACGTACCTTTTCAGGCCTCTTGAAGACTCTTTTCCTAATAAAAAAGCTCCAGGAGGAAGGGACTCAGCTGAAACCGATTTGATTTTACTGCTATCTAAGAGCCAGTTAATTCGCTCAATTCAAAGACAAAAAAGAACAACAAGCGGAGACAAGGAGAAAAAAAAGTTGATTCGGCCTGATCATGATACACGTGTCTACATCCCAGTTGGGTTAAGGTGTGAAATGCCGGCCGAAATCCATTATGGTAGCTGCGAACTGGGTTCGCCCGGCGAAGGAACGAGTAGGACGCGTAGATGATGTACGCGCACAGTCTCAGCAACTTGACAGCAAGCATGTGCGCATGCAAAACGGCCGCGCAGCAAGTACATGCACATGTAGATCTGCAGCCCGACTGTGTGTGTGTGTGTGTCCGCGAAGTCCCTTGTCAGTGCCTTCTAATTCAAACTTGAAAGTGATGGCGTATTAAAAGTGAGGAAAAGTTAGGGACCAGGAATTCTACTCAAAAGCCGGGAAATTGTTGGAAAATGCTTGTGTTTCAACTGTCCGTATCGGAGGCCTGTTCAGGCAAGGGCCGCTTGCTCCTGGGCACTCGGGTACGGTTCTGGTCTCACTCTAGCGTGTTCGTCTACAATCTAGCCGGCCTGACCTCCGAAAATGCTCTACTCAACGCGGATTGCCTCCACCTACAACGCCTCGTCCTGTGCATGCAGGTCATTTGCCTTTTCATCAACGCTGCCCTGGATGACATCGCTTTTGAGGTGATTTAAGTCCACCTGTGCCTACTTCTTCAGGAGACGGTATCTTTATCTGCTGCTCAGACCCCATACTTAATAGATAAAACAGACAGTTGCTCTTGTACTAGCCATTGACTAGTGATAGTGATAAACAGGAATACAGCTTTTTCTGATTCCACACGGCCACACAGCATCGAGTTCAACACAGGAAAAAAAGGTGGATGAGAAGTTGACAAAACAAGGGTAACATTTTGGCATCTACTACGCCTTTCTCAATCCCTGTTTGTCCGGTGTGTAGACTAGTCACAGTCATATGTGATAACAGTATCACGCCGTCACACATTCTCCCTCTCAACAACACGACAGTGGTACGAGTGCACTGCTCTTGCATACTCCAGTGGCATGAAACTGTACATCATTGTGGACAGAGTATAGCTCACCGGCATAGCATAGCTAGTCTGTTCCCGCATCCCATCATGGTCACACCAGCCGTGTGCAATGTCCTTATTCTCAGCTGTTTCGAGAGAAGCTCCCCGGAAGTGCGTCGCACTGGCAAAGGCAGTTAAAAGGCCTCCCTATTCTCCAGTGGACTCATCTAGGGATCCTCTGCCAGGCATCAATGTGCTCTTTTTCAAAAGACAGCATAGAAGGCAACACAGCAAGGAATGAAAGTAGCTGGGGCACTTCACCGGCACCTCTTGGCATCTGAAATATTAGGACAGGAGGAAGTTTAACCAAGTGGCGCTTGTACCACACCCTTTGTCCACCACAGCATCAGCAGCGGTCCACATCTGGCAACAACCACTCACTCACCAGCATTGTAAACAGCTCACTGGACCCTAACAGCAGATCTTTTCCTGCTGATAGATCCCGCACAATGGCCTCATGTGACTCTACAGTTAACACGTGGCCACACGTTTCACATGTAGAGATGACGGTCGATCGCAACCAGACCTCTCTCCATACCCGTGGACGAATTGATTGTACTCTGACCCAAACAAGTCCGCCGCACGTCCAGCATTAAGTGTTAGGCCCAGAATGTTTGCCCTACATAACTTGGCAGCTGCATCCTTCCCTGCCGTCACCAGACTTTCCATCTCCATTAATGCATGAGACACAGCGCATGTACTGTCTCTGGCAAACATGGCCAACAGGTCTGAAAGGTTTTTTGCTATGCACCACAAAATCATGACGTAATTGTTGTCGATGGGATAGGTGTTCATTTAATAGATCCCGGAAGTCTTCCCACCCTAATTCATCTTGTTTGGTGCCAATTCAAATCCAGGGAACACCCCCTGCAAATGAAGATGTTGAAATGGGATGGGGCTTCCTCATTTGAGAGGACAGGATAGGCATCGCGAACTCTTTGCACAATATCTGATTTATCCTCACTTTCACTGGCATCACCCAGCGCCGCCCACTGTCTGGACACTTGTGACGCACTAGGTGCTTCATTGCAAGCAGGTGCATGGCGCTGACTGCCAGCATCCATGCCAGTATCAGCAGAAGAACCAGCCTGAGAGGATGGGGAGAGAAAAGAAGCAGGATCAACGGCACCACCAAGGTGCTTGCGAAATATGGAATGCTACTTTGCCAACCAGTCAAGAAGACTGCTGGATTCTTACTCCCTACCCCGCGATGCCAAGCGCTCTTGCTGGAACACATCTCTGCGCCTCAGCCGGTCAGCTTACTCAGCTACCAACTCATCGCATGGCTTGAGCAAAGCTATGCCATATAAGCCCGTAGGTACGAGATGTGAAATTGCATGTGACAAGCGGTTGTGCACTGAACCATGCTCAGTGAGGGGCCTGGCATCCTGGTTCCCAACCAGCTTATGGCGTGGCAGAGTAGTAGAGGTAGAGTTGGCTTCTGGTCAGGGCTGTTTTGGTCGGGTAAAATCTAGTACATCAGCACGACGAGGTGATAGAGCACGTTTCCGTGGCTGGTTGCAGGCTTGCAACTTTGAGGTTACTGCAAAGTCAGCCTTGGTATGGCCACACCAGGAAAAGTCGTTCAGAGCATAGAGAGGAGCAGGTAGATGATTGCAGCTTCCATGTTGCGCTTTGCCAGCCAGACAGCCACATTCTGCCCAAAAGACATCTTCCACATAGCAGCCATCCTCCTTTCCCACTCACACTGCCAGTTTTAAGTCGTACTTCTTCTCCTTTATCCTGTGGATGAACCTTGCATCGGACAAAGAATTGTTCTGCAAATCTCAATTCTTTGAACATGGCCTTTAGCAAACAGCCTGTAGGCTTTGCCTCCAATGCTGGAAAACCCGCTGACTGTTGAGGAGTCGTGATGAACCTGGCGAGCAACAAAATATGCCATCATGATGCCAACAGTGAACTTGGGAACAGCAGTCTGAGCTTCGGCGAGAACACTCCAGCCATGGTTTGGCCAAGAAGGACAAAAACTGTCAGACAACTGCTTTTGAATTTCTTCCATCTTAGGTCCCCTCCTTCCAGGTTTTGCAGATGAAGTTATGCCACAACCATTACTTTCGTTCTGCATGGAAGCGATCACCCTACAACCATAACAAGAACAAAGCACACATTAGCATCATAAGCCCACATCTGCTGTTGCCTAACAAACACGACATGGCGGCAAGTTTTAAAACCAAGTATATTTTCCGGAATAATGCGTCCGTTTAAATACATTCTCATCCTTAAAGCCATGTGAAAAAAATTGGGCTTTTAATTCACTTGGAGTCAGGTGCTATCTGCAACACCCCTTTCAAGCCGCAATGTTTTGAGAAAAAAATAGACTTTTAAGCAGAAATTTCTAAAGGTAATGATTTATGTACAGATCGAATAAATGTTCCTCCGCCGATCTTTACCTCGGCAACACGAACTCGCTTGTCTCGGCCAAAAAAACTCTTCTCTATCTAGCCGAGAGACCAGCTTTCTCTCTTCTTCTTGGCATCGACTACGATCACTAGGTCACCTTCCTTTACAGTCTTTCCTTTTGTGCTGTTAAATTGCCTCAGCTGAGTGATGTATTCTGTCTCCCATCTTTTTTTCAAGATGATCGGTCAGCTTCTTGATGTACTGCCAACGTGCAGGAGGGTTCTCCGGGGCTTCTGTCCTTTTCATGTCATCCCATAGAGCTTCAATTCGCCTTTGAACCAAAGAGACTTTGATAGGAGACGTGTCTTGTCCTTTTTTCCTTCAACTTGACAGATTCTAATGCCAGCCAACCAAAGCTTGTTTTCCATGCAACATCTTCGTCAACAACTTTTTTCTTGAGTAGTAGTTGGTTGATGTGAGATGCGCTAATCAACAGCTGAACCTCGCTGCCTGCGCATTGATCCCAAGTATCGCTGAGCCAATACCTCGGCTCTCCCACTGTTCAACAACCTCCACAGCTACACATGAAATATTCAAACTAACTGTATCTGTCTTGATAGCATCCAAAAACTGATGAAATCCGTAGCAATCAATCACACCCACGGCTGACTGAAGTATCACAATGCTCAGATGCTGATGCAAATCCTTGCACTTAAACATGCACTTTTGTAGTGCTCTCTTCTGGTGTCGCGGTCGATTTTTCCTCATTGCATCCATGCTTTCTGTTGCTGTTCCTCTTCTGCGAGCACCTTGATAAGCCAAGCCAACTTCAATAAATCCATCCAAACTCGTCATTGACCCTTTCGCTGTAGAAAGTGAGTCTTCAGATCTGCCGGACATCCCTCGAGTACCGTATACTTGACGAGCGCTTCAAACATCGCCTCGTCTAATGACTTGTCTTCCTATTGTGTAAGCTGAACACACTGTCTGAACTTCGACCCAGCGCGAAGAACAAACTGTTGAAACGATTGCTCTACTTGCTTAATGGTGGTTAACTCATGCCAGATTGGTCTGCCGTTTGGCCGTAAGCCAAAAGAATTTACCGTTTTACTTCTGCATACGAACCTCCACTAGAGGTGATAATCTTCGACTTTGTGCCGACAATTGCCGTTCGTGAGGCCAGAGCCCACACATCTTCCGAGTACCAATTTTTCTTAACGACGCTTTCAAACAGGTGAAGGTACTTCGCCACTGATCTGATGACTTGAAAAACTTATTTTTGAATTTGGTTACGTCCAATTTTGGCAGAGAGCTTATGAGACACGGCAGAAACCCCTTGGCTTTCTTCTCCTGAGTTCCATTCTTTTCCATTCACTCCTCCCTTTTCAGTTTCGCTGCCATCTCCATACGCTCCAGTTTTCACCGATGCTGCGCTTCCACGGCTTATTCTTCCCGCTTTCTTCCTGCCTAAGCATGCGGCGCTTCTCGCTTTCTTCCTGCATGCGGCGCTTCTCACTTTCTTCCTGCATGTGACGCTTCTCGCTCTCCTCATTCAGCCGTAACCTTTCCTCCCTCAAGCTTTCTTTTCGCTTTTCGACGAACTCTTGCAGCTCCTTACCCTTTATTATTCATCTTTGCTCCTAATTCTAAAAGCTCTGTGATCTCTGCCATTTCCGCTTTTTCGCGTACGAGGTACTATTAGCACTTCAAAAGAAGGAAACTATGCTCCGTTGAACAAAAACCGTAACGAAAAGGAAGCAAACCAGCTCCTTCTTAACCAAAGTTGTGGTCACCAAATGTTTCCTAACAGACATGACACGGTGCCAACCGTAACCAAGTATATTTTCCGGAATTATGCATCTGTTTGAATACATTCTCATCCGAAAACCATGTGAAAAACATTCGGCGTTCAATTCCCTTGGAGTCGGGTGCTCTCTGCAACATCTACAGTACCACTCCACTGCCAACCATTCAAAACGTAATAGCGCAGAGCAGCCTACTTCTGCACAAAGGATATCTAGCGCTGTCTTCTCTTCACAGCGCCGCTTTCGGCTGCTCTCTTCTCTCTTTCTTTGTCTTCTCTCCCCCCCCCTCAC
>JAOWAR010162598.1:0-10371 GCA_028571005.1 Clathrina lutea
GCAGAGATCACTGGTCGAAGGGGCTCACCGGCTTTGTGGATCTTTACTCTGCCGTAGAAACGTGGTAGCTGGCTAGATGAGGAACGCAGGATATCATACAGTGGCTTCTTAATTTTGTCGGATTGAAAGAAGTCACGCAGAAGTTTGTTGATGCCCTCTTCTACTCTTCTCGTGGGGTCAAAGTTGACCTTTTGGAAGTGATCATTCTCAACAATTCTGGCTGCTTTCTCCAAGTAATGCTTCTTATTAACAACCACTGTGGAATTCCCTTTGTCCGCTGGAGCAATCACTATGTTTTCATTGTTCCTAAGAGTTTAAGAGTAGCCGAAACTGTTGTTATATTATACATACACAAGCTGACTGCAGAAACAAGAATTCAAGCCATTTTTAAGCTTATCCCAAGTAGACTTCGCATGTATCCATAAAGGTCAGCTGTTCATTGTGCCCCAGTAATAACCAGCCGTTTCTTGAAGTGCAGAACCCCGGTGAGCTTGAGAAAATTACAGGATGTTGTGGCTGCGAAAGATGTCGCCAATGATTCAGATGCTGGCTACCCTCACTGTGATCATGAGAGCAGCGCTCCTACACCCAAGTCGCCAAAGTGGAAACAATGACTCTTGCCTATTCACGAGTTAAAATAATTATCAGACGAAACATTGACATATACAGAGAAAAAACCTTGCGCAATTTTGAATGTTACCGGAGGCTGATTGCGTAAGTGGATGCGTCAACTGTCAAGGTGGTCAGCTATTTTAGACATTCACCCACCACTCACATTAGCTTTGCGTCTGGAATTCAGTTCGGGTTGGGGGAGGGGGTGTGCTCAAATGCGTCAAAAGACAAGGATGAAGACAACGTATATTCAAGGGCATCATGCTGGGAAATTTCAGCGCTTCATTTCAATGGCCATGACCAGAGACAGAGGGCGAGCCTTCGGCTTTGTTTTCAACTACTGCGAGATCACCTCGCTAGACTGGCCCGAGCAAATTTCCTTTAAAACGTTTCTTCTTTTCGCAGATGCTTGACGAAGAGCTTGAAGAGTCGAGGGCTGACCTTTTCTCTTCATTTTGACAGTTCAGGTCGCTATTGTGGCCTTAATGTTGACAATTTGCTTCCCACGATTGATCCAAACCTTCTCCATTTCTGAATGGACAAAACCATTAATTAAAAGACTGCATGCCCGGTCAACGCGGAGAGTACCGATCTCTCTAAGGAGAGAGCTATCAAGTCAGATCGACGTCTTGTCTTTCGGAATGTCGTGCCTCAGAAACGCGTGCTTTTCGTACGGAAGGATGAAAAAGGAAAGAGAGAGGTCAGGGCAAACTTATAGACTTTGACGTTTCGGCGATCGAGGTCGAGGCAGTGGATGGGCGCGAAAGAGGTGCTGACCTTGGAGGGGACGGTGTGTATGTAGATCGGCGCCGCGCGTCCGGCGCAGCACGCCAACACAGATAGATCCACGCGTCGACGAATTTTCTTCATTTTTTTTTTTTTTTTAGGCGAAGGCGGGGGGAGGGTCGCGTTCCCGCGCCCCCTCCTTAGATTCGCCGTTGCAGACCACGACGGGCCGCCGCTGCATCGGGGGGATAATTATGGTCTGCTGCCTGGTAATCTTCTGGGCTCACACTGAAGTCACCGCAGGAAAAGAGAAGGAAAAAAACTTGGTCAACTCTCGGTTGAAATCTGGTTAGAATTTCCAAAGGAGGCATCAAACATATTTCTTTTCTGCAGTCCCGATTGGCACAAACCGGATTCGAACCTGCGACGAAACGGCGCCTAGCCGAACGGACATGCCGGTGCCCATGACGCCTATGCAAAATTAAAGGTCGCATGTCTGTTGCTGAGCTAGCGATAGGGACAACGTTTTGGTTGCCGGCTGGGGAAGGGTTTGACTAGGCAGCAATGGCTACGAGTAGAATTACGGATCTTTCGAAGTGGACAGTGTCTTTGTTGAAGGCGTTTTGTGAAGAAAACGGATTGAAGAAGTCTGGTAAGAAGGAAGACTTGCTCACAAGGTAAGTTTTTGTGGGGTTTTGCTTCGCTCAGTAGTGAAATCTGGCTTTTTCCGCAGATGTCGGGGCCTTTTCTTGGCGTCATCTTGGTCATAACCGGCTGTCGTATAACTTCGGGAATGGTATCTCTTTTCTTTGTTCAGGATTCAGCGGTTTCGGGTAGAAAACAACACCAGGCCGTCAGACTGTTCTTCGTCCCCTGAGAAGAGCGCTTGTGATCGCACGACCCTTAACTTCCTCGGTGGTAAGTATCCCGCGTGGCCTGATGGTCCGTGGAAGAGCACTGTTGCGGGACGTCGTGAGGTGGCGAACGTCACGGTAGCAACCATTACTGAGTACTTTGTGGAGAGGAGAGCGCTCGACTGCAAAGCAATGGCTGACTTCTTGTCAATCAGCGACAAGGCCTTTAGGCTTCTCAAGAAAGGTTATGTTCGAAAGATTGAAATTTGCTGCCCTAGTGAAAAGTCTCAAACGCGCGCAAAGTGCACCCTGAGATGAAGGAGACGTTATACGCGGTGGAGTTGGTGGCGCTTCGGCAGGATGGCGAGATGACAGGAGTGAGTTCGCCACATGTGACTGTCAACCTGGCAAAGGCCCTCGCGCTAGCTGTAAACATCTGGCTGCATTTTTTCCATGCACTGGAGGAGTACTGCCGCCTCAGTTACACTAGGGAGCGGTGGCTATAATATTCCAACAATCACTTCGTTGGGTCAGTCCGATTATCTCGGCAGCTTGGAGTGGCCGGTGAAGTTTCAGGAACAAAGCGCTCATGTGCAATGCGATAGGGATGACGAAGCAGCTAAATGTCTGTCATCTTCAAGCTCAGAGACTGACCTTGAAGAGGAACACCCGGATGCTCCAGAGGACGAACATGTGCTACAGTTTTTGCATCTTCTTCGCCACCAGGCTACCCATGAAAGCACGTGTGAAGGGGAAGGTCAAAGACCTCTGATCAAAATGGAAAGAAAACTGTCAATTCTTGTGGTGTTGTTTTTAGTGCTCTATTAAAGTTTTTATCTCATCAACGCCGCCGCTGAAGTTGCTCAAAAATAAATACAAATAAATAAAAAAACATATAAAGAAGGAGGAAGGAAGCGTGATCAAAAGACATGATCCTAGCATCCTTACAAACTTCTTACTTGCTCCTGAACAAAATGAAACAAACAACTAAGACGGAAATACCAGGATGACCAGAAAAACTCGGCGTGAAGACAAGAGGGACAAAATCTCTGGGATAAAAGGTACTGATTACTTGGAGAAAGTGCAGAAACAGGTGGAGGCACCAGCGGAGGCATGAGTGTAGTTAGGAAGATACAAAATCCAACATAACGGCTGGCTTTGGTGACTGCACTTGCTGGACGATCCAATCATCACAAGTATGGGTCTTAGGGGCACTCTCAATGATGAATCGAAATTCAAGCGCCTTGGTAGTGTTGCGGTACATGATCATATGGCGCGTACAGAAACATCTCTCCAGAACCTGTTACGAAACCTGAACAAGACAGAAGAAATCTGCGACGCAGTGTATGACGAAATTCAGCCGACTGGAGCTGCTCGCCCGTGTATGTACGGTGTCCCAAAAGTGCATAAGGATGGAGTGCGGCTAAGACCCATTCTTGCGATGGTTGGATCGCCACAACATGCTACTGCGAAATGGCTAGCCACACTTCTGGAACCTGTGTTGGCAAAGTACAGCCAATTCAAAGTAAAGGATAACTTTACCTTCAGCGGGACTATCCGCAACCTCACCATGCCAGGAACAGGACACTTGTGCTCATTTGTCATAAAGAGCCTTTTCACCAATGTACCATTGCATGGAGGAAACAATGATATCTGGGTGAATGAATTGCACCACTCGGACTTGGAACGCCCAACGCTCAGAGACGAATCCTTCCGGAAGCTCATGCGGACAGTCACCACCGGTGTCGAATTCAGTTTCGATGACACAATGTACCGGCAGATTGACGGAGTGGCAATGGGTTCTCCGTTGGGCGCCGTCTTGGCGAACATCTTCGTTGGTTTCCATGAACAACGCCTGCCCATGAAGAAACAGCTGCTGCTCTATTGGAGGTACGTCGATGATACCTTCTCGGTGAACTTGACAAGGGCGTACAGCGAAGTGTTCCTCAGTTTACTGAGCAATCTCCAACCAGCACTCAAGTTCACTTGTGAACATGAAATTGACAACAAACTTCCGTTTCTGGATGTGCTGAATATTAAAAAACTGCAGGCTGATGATAGAACAGGGTTCAGTACCACGGTCTATCGCAAACCGACGTTTACTGGTCAGTATACGAGATGGGACTCGTTTAGCCCATGTGGACACAAGGTGAATCTGATCAAGAGCCTGACAAACCGGCAACACGGATATGCACACCCAATTACCTGGACAATGATTTGAAGCGAGTGGAGCGCATCTTAACTGACAACGAATATCCGGCAGGCCTCGTCAACTGAGTCATGAATAACACTCTGTAACTAAAACAGCCCAAGGTCGGACCGAAGCCTTGCCCTGTGTTCCTGAAACTTCCATGGATTGGTTCCGGCACATCTGAGCGCTTCGAGACTGAGATAAAAACGGTGGGTAAACGACCATGTCTGATGTACTCTGTCAAGCTGTGCTTCACATCCTGACTGATGTTTCAATCTGCAGTCAAGGACTGCATCCCCACCCATCAATTGTGCAATGTAATCTACTTGTTTGAGTGCCGGTGCGGCGACCGGTATGTGGGAAAAACAACGCAGCGCTTGACAACACGGATTGGCCAGCAGCTTCACTCACGAAGCCACAGTCAACCAAGGAGGCAAATTCCTCGAACTCTTCCATCGGACGACATCTGCTACAAAATGTGACCTGCCTGGAAGACTTTAACCGGACTATGTTTCGTGTTGTCTGTAGAGCCTGTAGTACCAGTATTTTGCACGCACTAGAACCACTATTCATACACAAGCTGAAATCTAAGCTATGCAAACAGATGGAGTTTGTCAAACAACCGTCCCTGTTTACACTTGCATAACCTGACACACACACAGGTTCAGCAATCTTTCTCTCTCACACACACACTCTCACTCTCTCTTGCTCACACTGAGTTTTCCAACCCGTTTGTAACTCACATCTCTTCACTTTTTTCACCTCCACCTGTACACAGCTAACACCAGATTTCACACACATTATACACTCTGTTTCACACGCCTTACACATATATTCTCTTCTTGCTTCTGTTGTTAGTCATTCAATCTACCGTGTTGCTACTGATGAGCCGGTAAGAAAGCTGCTATGGCAAAGCTTAACTTTAAAGGCGTGTTGCTTCTTAGTTTGATCAAATTTTTGTCAGTACCGAATGTATTTGATTTATTACGCCTTTATCATTCAGCTTCAAAAAAGAGGGAACAGGCTGATGGCTGTGCTGAAAACACTTCATTGTTTTTGCTGGATCTTTTGAGTACTAACTCTACTTCTTGCAAAAAGGGAAGTAAAGCAGTGAAACAATGAAAAGAGCATAGCGAAAAAATGTGAGCTTGTGGTGTTGCACAGCCTAGCTGAAGTGTCATTTGTCTCGACCAGTGAATCGCCAGTCCCAATAGCTTAATTGGCAGAGCATCAGCTGCGTATACTGACGGTCCCGGTTTAAATCCTGGTTTGGGCAGTGGCCTTTTTTCCAAATTGCTCCTTTCCATTCTTTCCACTGCTGCATGTCCAATTTTTCAAGTTCTCAATTTTCTGCTAAACTTCATCAGAACTCTATTTCGTTGTTAACTGTTCCTAAAAAAAAAAAGGATGTGATAATGACGGATATTATCAACCATCGAGGAACCTCCCAGGGCTCCTATCACACTATATATATATGTGAACCTCCTAGGAGGTCATATCACACTATCTGATGAACCTCCTAGGAGGTCATATAACACTATATGTATGAACCTGTTTTGACTGTATGCGCCCAAAGTGGACTTGGGCATTACTGACGTGCAGACCTGGGATAAACGCTCACACTCTGTGACAGGGACTTAACCCCGCAGCACTGAATCCCATGCGAGAAGAGAGTTGCCTCAACTGTCCGTTACGCCGTCATCTCATCCTTGAGGAGTGTGGGCAATGGTGTGGCTGGCAGTGAAGGCAACTCTCGTTGTCTGTTATCAGGCAATTTTCTCACTGCAGCTTCAACACCCAGTCTGAGGCTCTGCACAGAGTATGAGCATTTCTCAGATTTTCTTCGAGAGAAATAAAGCCTCTTCATTCCTGTGACATATGGAACCAAACACAGCACACCAGTTTAGTGAGGGACTGAGAGAAGAAAGGTGACTTTAAGTTTATTCGTACTGGGTAGAAATTTAAACCCTCTGTGTATGGATGTATTACCACATTGTCTGGTCCAATATAGCTAACCTTCTGCATACGGATTTGTTACAACAACGTGTGGTCTGATATAGATAGACGCATGGCCTTTATAAATTATTCGTGTCAACAAATCCCTTCTGAAAATGGTGTGTACCATAAAACATTCACCAGAAATGTTAGGCTTTGCGTATGGGAAACAGCCATTTTTGCCGACAGCTCGTACACAACAATGATGCACTACAACGTGACGTGTGGCAGCTAGCTTTCACCTTGCTTGTTCTGGTGACACCTCAGGATATCTTTTTCCTGCTGTTCTTGTATTTGTACCGACCAATTTCCCTTTTTGAGTATTTGTATGTTTTATTAATACAGTCATCGGTCTCGCTCTATTGCTGGGTCTGCTTGACTGAAGTCGACTATTCTCTTCTTCTTCTTCTTCTTCTTCTTCTTCTTCTTCTTCTTCTTCTTCTTCTTCTTCTTCTTCTTCCGACTAGAGCTTTAACTCTTCAGTCCTTGCGGTCTTTCTGGGGTGGTTAGTCAGAGGGCCTTGCCCACTGCCCTTCACTCACAACTCCCTGATCCGCCTTGGGCCACATGTATGTGAAGGTCGCCATAGATTACCGGAGCATTCGACTTGTTCCCAGAACAGCCATGCAAGGTAACAGCCGTGGCGTGGTGTATACCTGACGGTGGCAAATTTACTTACTAGGGTCTGATCATAGCACTTGATTAATGTCAGTTGATTTGAGTTAAAGGTGTGATCGTAACATGGCCAGTGTCTAGTTAAATCCTGATTGAGCTTACTTTTTTTGAGTTGATGATTTGAGAAGCAAGCTACCGTCTACTGAGTTGATGATTTGAGAAGCAAGCTACCGTCTACTGAGTTGATGATTTGAGAAGCATGCTACCGTCTACTGAGTTGATGATTTGAGAAGCATGCCATCGTCTACTGAGTTGATTATTTGAGAAGTATGCTTCCACCTTCTGAGTTGATTATTTGAGAAGCATGCTACCGTCTACTGACGGTTGATGTGTCCCAAGGCAGATGGGATATTAAAGAGGTAAGAGCCATGTGCCTAGAACCATACAAATGAAACGGTACGATAAAGCATTTTGGAATCCAGGAAAATACCTTGACCTTCAACTAGACCCAGGCATCCATCCGCTCCCAAGCGTTTCACTGAGCTACAGACAGCTGTATGTGTGAGCTGCCCAAACAGCAGGCAATTTTACCAGCCGGTTGTCTCCATGGAAGGCACTCCATTTCCCCTACAACCCTCACAAAGAAGTCTTTTCAACCTAGAAAGGTTTCCCCTGGTTACTCACGCGGCTGTGAACCAAGAAAGTTCTCCCCTGCAGGCTACTCACGGCTGTAAATTCCGTTGTAAATTCCGCTGTAAATTCCGTTGTAAATTCCGTTGTAAATTCCGTTGTAAATTCCGTTGTAAATTCCGTTGTAAATTCCGTTGTAAATTCCGCCGAGTGTTTAAGTTTGCCATTGCTTGTCTCACTCTGTTGTTTTGCATGGGAAATCTTGAGAGTGAGAGTGAGAGAGGGAGAGAGACAGAGAGCTCTGATCTAGTTGTTGGATGAAGGTAAAAACCATGCCAACAAACGAACAAGCTTCTGAGCTACACTATAACACGGACGGTCCTTGAGCTGCACATGTTACTGACGGGTGGTTCTTGAGCTACGCTATTACACGGACGGTTTTTTTGCCGGAGGGGTGGGGTTGTGATCTATACAGCTTCAACGCCGTATAGAGTGAAGTATTACACAAATTGCAAAGCATGCTAGTACATTGCATGGACGGTTCTTGAGCTACGCTATTGCACGGGTGCATGGTTCTTGAGGCAACCAAAGAATCAATGAAGCGCATGCGCAATTACTAGCTCACAAAAGGACTCTGCCTTTGAAGAATGAGTATGGATGAACCTGATTTCGACCTTGTAGCGAACTACGAAGAGATATAATCGGTAATCCATCAGTACACCCCGGTGTCAGTACGTTTACACTCCGGTGTTAACCTCCAGGTACGTAGGGTCGTTTCCATGCTCAGCCCAATTAAGGGAGTCGACATGCCACTGGTTCACCTGGTGTGACCTCTCCGTTCTCTGGGACAATAGTCTCACTCAGCATGGTCTGATGTTATCAGCTATTCCTGGTCTCACTGAAGATGAAAATGACAAGGACAGCGATGTAGATGTATGAAGCAAATACAAGAAAGAAGAGAGAATTCTTGCAACAAAACAAGGCACCACAGCACTGAATTCAGTGATGAAGCGAGGGCCAGATCCACTGCGCTCGCAGTCAGCCATTCGATCAGAAGAGGACTGCAAGGAGGGATGTTATGCGGTCACGACCTGTTTGGGGCCATTATTATTATTTTTTTTTTTTTCGATCTTCGACAGCTAAACAAACCGCCCAGAACGTGCCCATTATAGACTCTATCCATTATGGACGCTAAGTCAAAAGGGAAGAAATGGAGAGAAGGACGGCTCAAGATAGTTCACAGACTCAACTTAGAGTTCACACTGAGGTCCTTTACCGACATCCCAATAGACCGAAGTGAAGTAGCGCATTCACACTTGCATTTCGGTTTGTGCGAGCGCACGCAGAGCTGTCGCATGCACTGATGATGCCGGTGGTAAGCAAACCGACCAGAATGTAACATAACTCTACGCTCTATCCTATTTTAGGCGCTCTGAGAAAAGAAAGGGGAAAGAGGGAAGGGCCTGGAAACGGTTAATTAAAACTTTTTAAAAGGCTCAACACCGGTTTAAGGGTAGTCTGACCCCGTCAGAAAATTTCGCCGCTTCCGAGTTCCTATAGGCTTTTCTTAGCCTTCGCAAGTTGAAGTAGTACCAAGAACGATGTGAAACCTGAAACCAATGTTTCGCTATCCTTGGCCAATTATCCAACTAGAGCCTTCTAAAGCTCGAAAAGACGAATTTTCGTTAAGGTCCTGTACGTCCTATTGACATCATTTTTGGTCTGCAGATTCTTTGAAAGAAGATGAACAAACCCTTGCCTCAGTTTTTGAATTTCCCTCTGGATCGGGTGCAATGTTTGATTAAAGTTTTTTTTCTTTTTTTTACCATACTAGACAGTAAGCCCGCACTGGCAACCGCAAGGGGGCTTCCCGTAAGCCCGCACTGGCACCCGCAAGGGGGCTTCTTCCTGAGCAGGCAAGCAAACTGGGAGCGGGCAAGCAAGCACGGAGCGGGCAAGCAAGCACTAACTTTTTATATAGTGGTAATGATTGGGCCTCTCCTCCATCTTTGTTCAACCATAACTTTGGAACCGGGACAATATTCAAAAAACTGTAGTTTTGTTTTTTTGTTCAATATGTGGACTAGCGACTGGCCAAGTTTGGTGGTCCTACGCCAAAAGATGACAACGCGAGAACCTAACGAAGCTCCGAACCAGTAAGTTGAGAAAACCGCCTTCAAAGGTTCTCTCGTTTAGCGCTGCGGGGCGCTAAACTCCGACCCTTACATGATACAATAATGCATGCCGATGTAATGGAAGTGAGAGTGATCATCACCCGCGGTCACGTTAGCATCGTACGTGTGTGAATTCGCGTAGAAAGTCTGCTCGCGCGGGGCAGCAGTACGTGCGTCCGTCCGGTGCGTGAGAGGATCAAGCTCGCTAGCCACTGTAGCCAAGAAGCGTCACGTCAAGGCTGCTACCCAGTGGGCGCGCATACTGAGGGTGAGAACATGCCTGAACCTGAGTAGAGACAGCGAAACTTCCGATGACTCGAAAACATGTCAGCAGCTTCCAAACGCAATACGTGTCAGAGCCTTAGGTATTTTTGCTTGTGCTTACACCAGCATAAAGTTTGTTTCGTAGAAGAAGAAGAAGAAGAAGAAGAAGAAGAAGAAGAAGAAGAAGAAGAAGAAGAAGAAGAGAATAGAAATCTAATGTCTACCGCGTTGTTGAATGGTCAACTCATGTAGCGGAAAAACACTAGTTGGCCCCCTAACCTACAACCACCGTTAGGCGGCTACAGTTGAT
>JAOWAR010162609.1:0-10369 GCA_028571005.1 Clathrina lutea
GTGCTCCGCTGATGAGGCCACAAAGGCCGAAACAGTGCTGTCCGGAGATTGAGTATATATATATATATATATATAAAGACGAGAGATTAATGGACACCAAACACACTAGTAGTGTCGAGGTTTTTGTCGTCTAGCTTTCCAAACCTATACAGTGTCCATGTATATACATGATGATCGATTTCTTGCCGTGAAACTCTGAGTTACAGGAAAACCGTCTCCGTCTCCTTGTTAGCCTATATACATGTATACATATATGTGCAAATTGGCTTTGATTGATTCCGGCGGAGGCTGAACACGATTGATTCAGACGGACCACGCTGAACACGAGTTCTCAGAGGCTGCAACCATCTCCGCTGCCCCCGCTGGTCGGTTGACCAGACACCCTCATTCAATGTACTGACGTAGAATTTCATCCACAACTTTTTTCCTTCACTCCCGCACGCAGCTCATGCCTCGCACAGTCGCGCAACACTGACAATCACAACCTCTCTACGAATTACTCGCCTAGTGCTCAAAGACACACGCACGCACACACATACGCACGCTGAGTCATTAAGTTCGACAGCCCCCAGAGGTCACACACTACCCTCTCTTTTTCTCCTTTTCTCTCACCTCCTTTCACTTACCCTGTCCGGCCCTGGAACTCGTTGTCATCCCTTAGTGCCGTACCTTGCCTTGAGATAGGTTCTGACATAGGTGGGCATAGAGGTGTCTAGGTTTCCCGTATGATTCTTTTCTTGTATCGGGGTGACGGTGCCTTACCTGTGGCTGATGAATACGAACTGGGCCTTCTGCTGCTCTTGTAACCTTTTATTTCGCATGCTGACAACACAGTCGCTGACAACATAGTCGCATATCATCTCTCCTTTTGGTCCAACTATTTTTTTATCGCTTCACCAAGAATAATCATGCCATGCCCTTTTCACAACTAAAATGTGGGTGTGACCTTCAATGGTCAGGCACCCTGTCCCTGTCTTGCAGCTGTTCACGTGATGAAATCGGAAAATGCGACCGCTTTTTGAAGATATTGCAAGAACATGTTGTCAGGCTAGCCCAGGACTGTTGCGTTGGCTGGATTAGCTCGCCATTGCACATATTTCTCCTCGGGGCACTTTCTGTATTTTCTTGTAAAAAACTCCTTACGCCGAAGCCAAGGCATGGAGAACGGAGCGAATAATGGAACAATGGCCCGCTGTGCTTTTGTCAACAAGCTTTGACGACTCTTGATGGCGCCGAGATTAGAGGTTTAATAAAATTGTGGGCGAACCATTCAGCCACAAGAACATTGTGGTGCAAAAACATGAAGAAGGGCAGGTTAGTAAAGGTGTATGCAGCTCGCCACTCTTCGATTTTGGCTGAAAGAGATCTGGGCTACTGACTTGCCTCGGCTGGATCGATTGTGTTGCAGTTGATTTACTTTGGAGGAGCGCATTTCAAAGCTTATGAGAATGCGCATACTTGAGACCAGAGCTCCTTGATTTCCGCAAAGAGAGTCTAGCTTGGCCAGGACGGTCGAGGACCGGAGAGGTAGTCAGTCTTATCTGCGATCGGTGAGCGTGCATGTGGGGTCGTCATGTTACAGTCTCATCACGTGAATGCTGGGGTGTTGGGCAATGCCACGCAGCAACCATCAAGCTGTTGACCTGGCTGGCTTGCTCAGCTGATTCCTTGCACGTCCAACGGCGGCGCCTTTTCACACAGGTAACTTCTGCAGAGCCACTCGGGCCCGTTGTTTGCAACTACCTCGATCACCTGGGGGAGATTGGGAATAGCTCTACCGCGTCACCGCGCTAGTCTGTGCCGCGCTTTGAGGTGACCACGTGGTCGCACGCCATTGATGTTTTCTGGGGCAATCGGCCGCGTATCAGGCTCTTCAGACGGGGACCGCAGTTCCCGGCCTCCTCCTCAGCTTCCGGACTTACCTTCTTCACAAATCGCCTCAGGCACTCACTCGCACAAACCGATCCTGAAGAACCTGGCCCTGGGAATTTCTGACTCAATCGACGGTCAATTGATTACGACCACGGATCGACAGTGAGCTCATTCAGCTGTCAACAACATGTACATGTACAGGCGGACGGTCTCACGTACTCTCAACTAGTGGTTATCTCTGCGCGCGTGTGTGTGCCTAAGCGCCGGAAAAACAAAAACATGTCAGGCTCACTAAATCTCATCGAGCCCTTGACGCAGCATTGACCCAGCTTTCGCACACTTCTATCGATGGTGGTTCCGCAGATTCAGGGCCAGTACCGGCTACCTGTTTGCTATATTCCATTCCTCCTTCAGTCCCAGCCTGACCCAAAATCCGCTATCATAAAGAAAGGGAGACATTAATATCCTCTCAGAGAGATCGTTGTATTAGAATTGCTGGGTAATTTTTCGCGAGAAAAAGAGAGAGAGAGAGAGAGAGAGAGAGAGAGAGAGAGGGAGAGAGAGAGAGAGAGACAGGGAGGGAGGCAGAGCCAGAGAGAGAGACATGGAGAGAGAAAGAGAGAGAGAGAGAGGGAGAATGATGAATGATGAATATTATGAAGCTCATTCAGGACTCCAATAGAAAGGGATCTACTCATGTACAGATGGCACACTTTTCAGAAGGGTATGATTTTGAGGCATATCTTACGATGTTTAACCCATGGAAACGTACTATATATGTTATATATACAAGGCTAACAAGGAGACGGAGACGGTTTTCCTCCTTCCATATTCTATATCTATATATATATCTAAGGGTCTGTGGTCGATGAAAGGTGCACCCAAGGAAGAAGCGTTAGATGTGGAAATCCGGCCACATCGCTCTGAAGTGCCCAATCAACCATTGTCGAGCTGCAGTAGGTTTCTGTGATAGTTGTGCGAGTGGCGGGAAGCAATGTTTATACTGGGTTTGGTAAAGGCGTATCAGTACAAGACGTTTTCTTGGACAAGAGCTGCTGTAGGGCTGTGGTTCAAGAGTAATTTGTTGAGGAAACCCAATTGACCGGCCAAACTTAGGAAGTCAAATGTGCGCATGGTGAAATATAAGAACATCCTATAGCAAATCTTCGGATCGAAATTGGAGGGAAAGATATCATTGTCCGAGCGGCCGTTTCCAAAACTCTTCCAAAGCGAGTTCTTATTGGGCGGGAATATCCATATTTAATGCAATTATTGTCATGTTCAAAAACATTCGTAACTACTCGTAGTCAGGCAGGATCCAAGGAGAGGGAGGAGGCGGTTGTCTTAGTGCGACAGTTTGCCAGTGGCGTTAGACCTTCCGATTTGACTGAATCCGGGACGGGAAGGAAATTTATCTAAGAAGTGGACAAAAGCGTTACAAATGGTGTCGGTAACGGTTTGGCTGAGATGTATTCTTTGGAGGAGGAATTTCTTTCATGCTCCATTGCCCGTAAAAGTCGAGGCAAGATCGGAGGGAAGATAAAGCAAAGGTCAAGTCGTTTCGGGTTAACCCCTGACGAGTTTAAAGCTGTGCAGAGAGAGGATCAAACTTTAGTATAGTGTTGGGACAAACTTGGCTCTAGTAAGAAAAACGAGGTGTACTTCTACTTGGATCCTAATGGCGTACTAACTCGACACTGGGAACCTAAGTGTAGACACAGGCAAGAAGAGGAGGGGCAACGTAATTGTGATCTCTACCATCAAGGACAATTGATCGTTCCTGCTGCCCCACCTTGTAAACATTGACACATCATCGGACAATCTATTAGCTGGTCATTTTGGGCGTGAGAGAATCGCAGACAGGATACTGGATCAACTCCATTGGCCTGGATTACATTACGATGTTGATCGTCATTGTTCACTTTGTACAGTTGTCCAAAGACTGCTCGACCATGTAATCAACGTGCACCAATGGTCTCTATTCCTGCTGTTGGTGAACCCCCTTAGTTTTGTCGCCATGGATATTGTGGACCCCTTTGAGGAAACCAGACTTGAAGAGGGACCGGAACTGATATATTATTCTAGTTTTGGTCGATTATGCCACACGGTATCCAGAAGCAATCCAGTTACGGGCTGTAGATGCAGAAACAATCCCGGACCAGTTAATTCAGGTATTCATCCAGTTGGGAATTCCTGAGCGTCTCTTAACGGACCAAGGCAGTAACTTTACGTCCCTTTTGGTGACACAAGTAAGCACACATTTACGCATTTTTCAGTTGCGTACAAGGCCGTACCATCCACAAACAGACGGTCTAGTCGAGTTATTCCGTGGGATTTTGAAAGCAATGCTCGGTCGTTTTCCACAGGAAGCTCGAAGGGGCTGGGAGGAGCTCTTACCATGCCTTCTCTTTGCTTATCGTGATCTTCCGCCGTCCTCTACAGGCTTTTCACCATTGGAGCTCCTCCATGGGGGATCTGTTCGTGGTCCTCTAGTTGTTTGGAAGTCGTTATGGACTAATGAAGTAGAGCGCCAGCATGCAGGATCAATCCAATGTTTTGGATTACGTGGTACAAATGCGTGATCGGAATGTGTGCATGAAAACTTGAAAAAAAAAAACTCCCCCAAGCAAAAGCGTTACTATGATGTCTCAGCTAGAGAACGAATCCTTCAGCCAGGTGAACAAGTTCAACTGTTACCACCGACCAATCCGAAGAAACCACAAGCAGCACGGCAAGGTCCTTTCTCTATTGTCAGGAGAAGGTAGTGAAGTTATTAATGAGGAAATTCAGAGGGCACCGTAGGATGAAGCTTTTTCACGTCAACATGCTAAAGAAATGTAATTAAAGTCGGGAAACCCGGCATCGGCGTTTCTTGCCAACGTAAACAGCCAATCGGAAGAGGTAGAGGACGATGACGAAGTAATTTCTCCGAAAACTATTCGCTCAATGGGGTCATTCAATGACGTGATCATCAATAAAAGTTTGTCAGACTGGGAAAAGCACGAATGAATGTCTCTACTGGAAGAGTTTTCAAATCTTTTTAGTACTGTACCAGGCAGAACAGCACTGGCCGAACACCTGCAGACTGGCAAATCCATCCGACAACGGCCATATCGGATACTTCAAACTTACCAAGATTGGGTTCAACAGGAAATCCAGAAAGTGGAGAGAAGGGGTATTATTCGCAGGTCGAAGAATGGCTGAGCATCTCCTTTGGATATCGAAACTAAGAAAAACGGCTCTCAAAGGCTTTGCGTGGATTTTTGGAGACTCAATTTGATGCATACCCAATGCCTCGGTTTGGTGAAGCTTCGGATCGGTTGCGATCGGTAAAATACCTTTCTACTCTAGACTTGACGAAGGGTTGCTGGCAAATTCCAATGGCAGAGGAATGAAAAGATAAGGCTGCTATCGTAACTCCATTTGGCTCCAATTCAATGTGATGTCTTGCGGTTTGCATGCTGCAACTGCCACATTTCGGCGATTGGCGGATAATGTTTTGACTAATCAGAAGAAGTTATCAGACAGCTATACCGATACCAGATTTTTCCAGTCAGTGACGTAATTTGCGGAAGCTATTTCTCTCTTGAAGACAGGCAGGCTTACACATTAAACCGGAAAAGGCCCAACTTTGCCATGTATCACGCCAAAGTCCTTGGTCGCATTGCTGGTCAAGGTAAAGTTCAACCGGACCCGGACAAAATCAAGGCGGTAGTTGATTTGCAATGTCCTCGAACAAAGAGCGGTCTGCGACCATTGTCGAGTTGGTTGGGCACGACAAAAAATTCATTCCGGACTTCGCAGGACGAAAAGCCACTTTGTCCGACCTGTTGAAGAAGTAGAACCGGACACTATTGTTTGGAACGAGAAATGTGTTTGGTTCTTTTCATTGTTTGAAGACTTTGCTATGCCTTTTTCCAATTTTCATCTCTACTCGGATTTTCAGAAAAAGGTTTGGTGCTCAAATTGACGCCTCCAAGATTGGCATCGGAGCGGTTTTTAGTCAGGTTTGCGCCGATGGAAAGAAACACCCGGTCGCCTACGCCAGCCGCAAGCTTCGACCAGCGGAGCGCAACTACACCACCATCGAAGCTGGAATGTTTAGCCATTAAGTGGGCGACCGAGAAATTCCCGCCTTATATTTTAGGACGCGGCTTCGACGTGGAGACACACCACGCTCCTCTTCGATCGACGTGGAGGCACACCACGCTCCTCTTCGATGGATGCAGCGGAATGAGCACAGAGCAAGAGTTGCGCGATGGGCGTTGCCTTTTTCATCAGTTCAAGCTTTGCCGCAAGGCCGGCTGTCAAAATAGCAACGCTGATGACGCCCTACTAATCAATGTAAATGTACACACATAAATGTATGCTTTAAATGTTAGCTTAATATGTACACACATATATGTATGCTTTGAATGTTAGCTTACACATACATGTATATGTGTGCTTTGAATGTTAGCTTAAGGTGGCGCTCTGGCCCCCAAATGACCAAAGATCACTTTTTCTTGAAATTACTAAAAAAATGTACCACTCCCTTCCTGCATACCCCTCCATGTTTTGTGTAATTTTGAGGCAATTCCAAGCATGACTTTTGAAGTTACAGGTGTTTAAAGTGGACTAACTCGATTCTGCGCCATATGTGGTCCTCCTTGATGCATCGCGTGTCCACTGTCCACTGATGAGGAGCCGAAACATCAGTTTTGCCCCCCTGGTGCCAACAGCTGGTGTAAGTGGCAGTACCAGCAAGCTGGTGGTCCCCAGTACAGCGACCATGACACCATACCAAAAGCGGTCTTCAACGTAATAAAGCCAATCTACATCCGTGTGGCTGACAAGGCTTTACTGGGGCGCTGCGTGGTGCAACGCAGAACAGAAATGAAGCCTTTGAGAGCATGCTGTGGCAGTTGTGCCCAAAACAGGCTTCTGCTCTGCCAGGGTGGTAGCCACAGCAGCAGCCCTGCCCACTGCCTGGTTTAAGGACGGCCCTCAAGCCATTGAGCACCTTCTAACAGAAATGTCATTCTCGTAGGAGAATTTACGTCGGCAGCACTGTGCAGGTTTGATGAAGAGAGTAAGAAATATTCAGCAAGGAAGAGGTCAGAGAAGACCAAGAAGAAGAGGAAGAAGAGACGAAGATTGAGAAAAGGCATCCATGAGACAGGAATAGAAGAAGAAGGTGTAATGTATGAAGCAGGTGCCTTCTAAGACATTTTAACATGTTAACATTAATATTACCATGTGCTCCTTGCGTAGCCCTTTCCTTCTTTCTTTCTTGTGTTTTTGAGTGACTGCTGGATCTCTTAACCATCCACAGCAACCAGGAGATGTATTTTGACGAACATAATAATCTGCATGCCTCGGGTTATACTCACCTGCTATCCCCCTTTCTGGGTCTAGATGTTTGCTGATTAGTGAGCATTGAATATAACAACCAATAGATCATTTGAATAGACGTGTTTGGGATAGAGGCTGCAGCGGACTCACTTTCACCTTGAACTCTTGTCGGCCCGTTGAACAAGTTTCAAGTCCTGACAGAGAATATAGACATATGGCCGGGGCACTGTGTCCCTGCCTGTCCGTGTCATGTAGCAAGGCACCAAGCATAATGCATTCTCACGGTTTCATAGCCTGTCTACCCTGGCAGGACGGTATTAAAAGTTTAATTTTTTATGCCCTTGCAGACTCAATGCAGGGACATGACTTTGAGCGGACATGGGAGCAAAGTGATAGCAGGCCTCTCTCACCTGAACATGTAAGATCGAGCCTCTTCATAATTTCCTACCACCAACGCTGTTGAATGAAGATCTGGCAGGTTGTCATGATACTAACGTTGGATGATAAACTAGTCATCGTCGAGCCGTACGTGAAAATGGCGGCCGCGGATGGAGAGAAGACAGTAAGATGTGATAATCCGTCACATTTAATTCTAGTAAACGACCCTGATGATTTTATGGAGGTAGTTACATGGGCGAGCGGCAACGTTTGACCAGAACTGCAGAGAATGCTTGAACGAAGCGTCACCACCGGGATGACTGGGTTGGCAAAGTTAGGTGATGATCATTATAAGGCAAAGCGCTACCTGGAAGCTGCCAAGTGTTACCGTGGGGCACAGCGTCTTAGTAAGAGCGATCGAGATCTGTGTGTTCATTTGATGAACAGCTGTGACTGGATGCTGAAACACCGTTTTTACAAGTTGGCACTGCGGGATGACAAAACAGCTTGCAAGGTGAGTCCACCAGGCTCAAAGTCGAACGCTTTCAGACGACGGGCCGAGGCCCACATTGAACTAGGCTTATATGGCAAGGCTTTGGAAGACGTGGAGACGTCTCTTGTATATGATACCAACAACTTCGCTTCACTAAAGCTAGAAGAGGTCTTGCAGGACCGCTTGTCACCCACCAAGCCAGTGAGTCCAGACAGTTATGATTTTCCCATGATTATAGCGGACGGTGCAGCTCTTCGAGGAACTACTACCCACTTGGGCCTTGTGCTGCTAGACTACTTTGGACCAATTGAAGTCAGGGAGAGGGATGTTTGCAACGTACGACATTCAACCCGGAACTTTGATTCCAGCAGAGAAAGGCATGAGTGTTGTGGACGAGAGAGAAATCAGCCGGAGCAGATTTCCGAAACGGAGTTCCCTAGAGGGAAGTACGCATGGTGGATCGCGAATGACTGCCGTGTTAGATGACCTGCTTTGGAGACTGATGCAGGTGGCATGCGAGAATGAGGGAGCTTGTACTGCAACAAAGGCACTTGTTTGAGGCTCCACTATTCAAGCACCGACTAAAACGTCTGTTCATTCCTTTGACGTTGAGCACGTGGAGAATGCCGTCCTCTGCAATGCCCACAAGGCCGACATGACTCGAGAGAATTCTTGGCGAGAACTTTTCATGTCAACTGAATCCCTGACAGGCGGCGAGGGCGTATGGAGCAGGGCGTTGTTGATCAATCACAGCTGTGTGTCCAACTGCCACTACTTTTCTCTCGCTGATTTCATCTTTGTATCGGCGATGTGGAACATTCCCAAAGGTGGTGAGATAACTATTGACTACAGCAAATAGGCGGCAGATGCAGTCATTTCAAACGTACGTGATGTACGGCCCGCGGGTGCGGCCGGTAGGCTCATGGGTCTGAGGCCATGTGGGCGAACGCCATGTCGGCGAACGGCGATCATGTAGGCTGGAGATCACAGTCAGGAAACTTTCAAAGGAGAGAAACATAACTTTATCAAGCCGTTTGTCAAAATGTTCGATCTGTTTTCACGAAACACAAATGTAACAAAAATGGTCCAGAAGGTAGGAGGGACACTGGTACAGTGCTCAGCTCGCCAAACAGCCGCGAATGCGCAAATCAGTGCCCTCCTTGTTGACCGCCATTCGGGATCAAATACAGTGGAAGACCGCTCTTTCCAAGAAAAAGGCCGCAAGAAAGTGCCTGTAGCAGGAAAAAATTGACTGGCGGACAAAAATGTTCTTTTCAATCCCGGCGAAGAAAGGCTGGCCGAAGGCAAGCTAAGAAAAAAGTAGAGCCCAAAGATATATCACCAGCTTGCCAAAAGGCTTGAAAAAGTGGAAAATACAAGGCCTTAGAGCACAGGGCGGTATCGTCACGGTCTTGCACACATCGGCAAGGAAGACTGAAGGCGTTCTTTCTTTTTTCCTTTACTCAGTCTTCTCACCAAGGCTGCATTGGCAGCCCAGGCTTTTTCTGTTGGTTTCTATGGACACAGAGCATGCTTAGAGAGCTTGAAAATGTCACCCAGACTGGTAAAAAAACATTTTCACGGCAAAACCTCGCCTTTCCACATGTTCCCTCAAGCCTATCGTACCGACGTGATCGAGGACGCTTAACTTGGGTCTTGATGAGTGACCGTGACCGACCAGAGGTACATGAACGTGGAGGCGTGCGTGGACCGCAGCCCTGGAGAGCTGCGATTTGGGCCCAAGTGTCCCCAGTGGCTGCATTTTGTTTGATGTGTGCTTCAGGTCGTTTTCTCTGCGGAAGAATCATGCTAGTCGGTACCAACGCCGAGGCTAGTGAGGCTTGCTGGTATCCGGTCCCTTAGTGTTTCGGCAGGTGGTGCCAAACTCAGTCGCAGTCGGTTGCAAGCTTACGCAGCGCAGCGACAGATTCCGCCCCTTACTCCAACTCTGTTCGCACTCGGTTATGGAATTGGAGTCGTTGCATGATTACGAACGCTCATTTCGCCTGTGTTTTCTTCTGTCAGACTCATTGCCGAGCTCGTCCGTTTGTATTTGAGGCTGGTGAGGGCGTAGTCACAAAATAGTTTACACCGAAACGTCTCTGACTAATTGTCAAGTCTCTTCCCTTGCTGATCACGCTGTGAGTGATCCTACTCATTCCTAGGAAGTTGGACTTGAAGAAGGGTCATAACCTAGGTGTGTAGGGGTGCATTGTTGGCACCTTTCTCATAAACTTTCTGTCTTCAAAAGGAAGACAAAGACTAGACGAGAAACACCACTAAGTAAAGTCA
>JAOWAR010162620.1:0-10369 GCA_028571005.1 Clathrina lutea
AGTGTATCGTAGTGCATGCCTGTTTGTTAGCGTTGTATGAAGTGGAGCTGTGGGTGAACGGTGAAAGTGTTGATTCAAACCGACGGGGAGTCGAGGTTGCGTCGTGGAGCAGTGGTCTAGCTCGTCCAACGGGATATCGGCAGACACGGGTTCGAATTCTCGTCGACGTGAAGCCTCATTTTTTTTCCGTTCTCGCCAGCAGCTCTATCTTTCCAGTTTGTTTGACACACACACACACACACACACACACATCAACACACATATACACACACACCCCTAATTGATGGTCAAATTTCTCCTTTATCACTCTTCAAACCAATATGTCATTATTTGAGGATTCTGCGAGAGAGCAAAGCAAGACCAACATGGTGTAATTACAGGCATACACTCAACAATGAATTGCAAATCTGCAGAGGGGAGAAGTCTGGTTCACAAAGTGACGTGCACCTAAAGCATTATAAATCACGATGTAGTGGGGATGAGAGCGCAGTGAGAAGCACGAGCAAATATAAAGACTTTATTCGGAACAAAGAAGATGTGAGTTAATGTCAGTTAAAGTATACGGAGTAACAAACGAGGGGAAAAGAAAATATGTAGGCATGAACGGAAGCAATCACTTTTCAGCATTGAGACAGAACAGAGAGGGAGAGGGAGAGAGTGATAGAGAGAGAGAGAGAGAGAGAGAGTGATAGAGAGAGAAAGCGTGAGTTACGAGCTAAGAGAGATACAAGGAAAGAAGAAAGCTAGTAAGTATGAGGGATGGCCTAAAGCTGAGGGTTGGAGGGAGAGACCAATGTATTGGTGCTTAAAAGGAGTTCCGTTGATGTTACGCAGGGGATTCCCCATGTTGGGCAATGACAGGCTAATGCTGCGAGTCAGGACATTGTGGAAAGACAGAGAGAAGGGTGAGGGAAGGAGGGAGGAAGAGAGAGAGAATATGAGAGCAAGAGAAAGAAAGAAGACGACACAGCATGAAGTGACAAGATGCTTCAACTGCTCAACACAGGTGTTGCTTGATCCGACACACGGTGCACAGAATAGTCTGCAAAACAAAAACGAGAAGAAAGCTCAATCTGGTAAGAGTCGGCTTCAACAGGTACTTGAGGAGTTATTCTACGCATGAAAAGAGAACAGCTGGGGGAAGGGAATGCGAAATTGAGCTAGAACCTATCACATTCTGAGGGGTGATGTGAAATCAAAGAGCGAAAACATGAAAGTCTTATTGATTGCATCGTGAGATCAAGAGAACTTTAAAGAGAAAACAAAGGAAATGACCTTCAGGCTAAGCACAGTTAGTTAAGCAGTGTCGAGCAGAATGTCAAGGCCGCCTGTTAGTTGACCTCAGCCTTGTTCAGGACATCGAATAAAGCTGTTCTGAGTGCCTTGTGAGGCGTGCACTCGCACCAATCTTCCAGGATTTGGTGAGCTGCATCAGCCTGAGTCAAGGTCAGCAATCTCTGCTTTCGGAGAGCTGCGCCAAAAGCCGAACCACCTACATGGACGGCGTCAAGCAAGAACACTGCCGAGGTGATAACCTGATCAAAGCTGTTTAAGTGCTGGTAGATTTCCAACAAGACCAGCAAGGCCCTTGTCAAGCACAGCCTTGGGGACAAATCTTAAGCTTCTTTTAGGAAAAAAAGTCAACCTGTTCGGTTTCTTTACAGCTAGCCAAGGCAGGCATCACTATGGTGTGCTCAACATTTTTGCCAGCTGGTCACTAAATCATTTGGGAAATAGCTCTTGTTATGTCTTCTCTTTTATCACAAGGAAGAGAACGTTACTAGGTTTGAAAAGGGGTAGATTTCTTGCAGAGAATAAAGTCGTCCAGCAGCAACGGACTATTCCCTGAGGTAATCGGCTGATATCTGTGCTCATTATGACAAATATATGCTTGCAGTGCTAGTTCTAAATGTACGAAATGTGCCAGCCTTACCTTTCTCATCTGGAAGAAGGAGGGCTCGGGAAGCGTCAGCTGCGCTTGGAAGCACACTCGGCCGACGGAGCACATCAATCAGTTGCCTGCCGCACGCATTGCCCGGCTTTCTCCGACGCCGTTGCCCGGCTTTCTCCAACACCATTGCCCGGCTTTCTCCGACACCATTTTCGGGCTTTCTCCGACACATTCCTTGAGGATGGCATGGGTAATCTTGTCCGGCGGTGTGTCCCGCCGCACTGCTCAGTAATCACACTCCCTTCGCCGGGATAGCTGTCCAGCAAAAAGGTTGTGAACGCAACGACATCGGCATAGCGGTAAAATTGCTAAGCCATGTTCTTGAGAAGAGGCGTTCTCTCAGCGAGTTGCCGACCATCCTCCAGTCAGCACACCGCCATTGTCAGACATGCGTAAGCAGCAATTTAAGGGAACCATTATTAATTTTTTGTTCTAACTAGGACCAAAAGAGTCTAGCCGACGTTGGTTGTTTTATAAAGAGTTTCCAACATTTTCATAGGCCATCACTACTGCAAAGGGACTCATGCAAGGGAGCAAAACCATAAACATGGGGCTAGGATTTCTATTGAAAGTTTCCATGGCAAAAAATGTCTTCAGCAGATCTAGATATGCTATGAGTGCGTCAAGGCTTCACTGATTTTTCATAGTAGACTTTGCAAGACAAAATGAAGTGCAGCAATCACTCATCATTAAGGAAAGGATGAAGGTATCTTTTAACTCGTATCTGCTCATCTTTGCAGAGAAGGAAGTTGTACTGGCTCTCACTGAGGAAACTTTGCCATCGCTGGCGAAGTCTCCGTAGCGCAGAGCCTCTCATACACTGCGCTCAGGGTACGCAGGCGTGTTTGCTCCCACACTGTCGGTACTGCTGGATTAGGCCAGATGGCGGGAGCTGAGGATGAACTTCTCTACCTCTGAGCCAGGCAAGAGATCATCAGCCTCCTCCTTTACCTTCTTCACCAAAAATTCAAGGAGGTCGATACATGCTGGCTCATAGACCTCACCTAGGATGATGACATCAATTGACTTCAGGTCCAGCAGGTGTCGATGAGAGCTTCTGCGCTGTAGTAGCAACCGCCAGAGACACGGAGGCCGTTGAACCAGAGTGAGAGCTCGTTGTTGAAATCCTCTTTGAAGATGTGGTAAAGGCATTATTGCACACTTGGGAAAAGGGCCGATGAGCTGCTTCTCCGACACCGTGAAACCGCTGACCACCAAATGCCATGGACAGCTTGAGCTCGTGTGGCAACTTCTGCCAAGCACTGCTGGGGTGCTGTTTGGGTAGCTTGGTTAGCACCATCACCCAGGCTCCGCGGACAATCAGAAACCCAAGCTCTGTAAGAGCACACACCGCCTCCTCACTGTTGCATGGCTTGCCTTAAAGTATCTGGCAGATGTCATCCAGGCTGGCGTAGCCCTTGCTGCCAACAGCAACCGTCCAATGAGATCAGAACATATCCAATGTGGATAAATGACAACATGATTGGCAAGTTGCGGAGCCTTGAAGATGACAATCTGAAGCAGAAGCAAAATTAACGCATACACAGTAACTGCCTATTGTAGAATAGTATACACGGGAGAGCATGCCAATCGTCAATCGAAGATCTCACACACGTTGCACAAAAGCGGGATGGTCTTTTGGAAAGGTAAGTCTTGTGAGAAGCCTGCCAGTAAAGTACTCTCCATCAAAAATCATTTGATATCAAAATTTTGCATTTACGATAAACCCTCGAATAACGGTAACTTACACAAAGCACGTCATTATCTTCAAAAAAAAAAACCAATCACAAGAACAGGAGACAAGGAGAGAGAGAGAAGGAAGGAAGGAAAGAGAGAAAGAGAGAAAGAGCCATAGGAGGAAGAGAGATACAGAAAAAAGGAAGAGTGAAGAGCGAAAGACACCTTTCAAAATTCAATCCTATTCACATCCTTTCTGGTCAAGCCAACAACATACAAACTATAGTATGACTCGATACAAAGACAAGAGCGCTCAGACATGCAGACAACTAATGTATGTATGCACAATGCTCACCTTGGTTACACGGGTTTGAGCGGATACACTATCAAACACACAACGGAAACCAAAATAAGAAGCGAGGAACAGATAAAAATAACAAAATATGTGAGCACATGTGGGTTTCTCTCTTTAAATATAGACAAAGGGAGCTTCAACAAGACCAAACAGTTTCTTTATACCTAAATTCTCTGTTTAATTTCTCTCTGCCCCATCAATCTTTCTTTGCCCTATCGCCTTCTCTCTCTCTTTCTTTCTCTCTCTCTCTCATTCTCTCTCTCTCTCTCTCTCTCTATCTCTCTCTCTCTCCAAGCATGATGCAAGGCACAACACTTTACCTGCCACGTCATGCCATTGCAGAAATACAGCTTCTTCACATAAGGGTCAAACTTCATCTTTCCACGATTGTCCATTGCACACCGGCCTGTTTCATTCACACCGATCTGATCAAAAGAAAAGCCCAACCAGCAACATGTCAGTCATAAAGATGACAAGAAAAACATGTAAATTTGGAGCATACTTTACAGTACACAAAGGAGCAGTAATGCTGCACACAGCATTCCAACATAACCTGCATGCTAAGCTGACAAAACAGAGAAACAAATAAAATGCTTCGAATGTGCTGACCATGTGTGGGACAGAGTGTATGTGGGACAGAGTGTATGCCTGATGCTTAAGTGTGGGACAGAGTGTATGCCTGATGCCTATGTGTGATACAGAGTGTATGCTTCATGCTTATGATTTTTAAAATGTTTTCTTTTTTTATTATTATTTATTTACTTGGCAAAAAATAGTTTAATGAAGTCAGATTTAAACGACCAACACTCATGCAAACCTCTCTTTGAAGTGTTCCCTGCATTGAAGATAAAGTATCCACGATAGATTATGTGCGTCCGAGTGTAACACATGCACAATGAGAGCCAGCTTGCACAATGAGAGCCAGCTTGCACAACGAGAACCAGTTTGCACAATGAGAGCCAGTTTGTAGAATGAGAGCCAGTTTCCACAATGAGAGCTAGCTTGCACAATGAGAGCCAGTTTGCATAATGAGAGCCAGTTTGAACAATGAGAACCAGTTTGTAGAATGAGAACAAGTTTGCATAATGAGAGCAAGCTTGTGCATAATGAGAGCCAGCTTGCACAATGAGAGCTAGCTTGCACAATGAGAGCCAGCTTGCACAATGAGAGCCAGCTTGCACAACGAGAGCCAGCTTGCACAATGAGAGCCAGTTTGCACAATGAGAGCCAGTTTGCACAATGAGAGCCAGCTTGCACAATGAGAGCCAGTTTGCATAATGAGAGCCAGTTTGCACAATGAGAGCCAGCTTGCACAAGCCAGCTTGCACAATGAGAGCCAGCTTGCATAATGAGAGCCAGTTTGCACAATGAGAACCAGTTTGCACAATGAGAACCAGCTTGCACAATGAGAGCCAGCTTGCACAATGAGAGCCAGTTTGAACAATGAGAGCCAGCTTCCACAATGAGAGCCAGCTTGCACAATGAGAACCAGTTTGCACAATGAGGACCAGTTTGCACAATGAGAGCCAGTTTGCACAATGAGAGCCAGCTTGCACAAGCCAGCTTGCACAATGAGAACCAGTTTACACAATGAGAGCCAGTTTGCACAGTGAGAACCAGTTTGCACAATGAGAACCAGTTTGCACAACGAAAACCAGTTTGCACAATGAAAACCAGCTTGCACAATGAGAGCCAGCTTGCACAATGAGAGCCAGCTTGCACAATGAGAGCCAGCTTGCACAATGAGAGCCAGTTTGCACAGTAAGAGCCAGTTTGTACAATGAGAGCCAGCTTGCATAATGAGAGCCAGTTCGCACAATGAGAGCCAGTTTGCACAGTGAGAACCAGTTTGCACAATGAGAACCAGTTTGCACAACGAGAACCAGTTTGCACAATGAGAGCCAGCTTGCACAATGAGAGCCAGCTTGCACAATGAGAGCCAGTTTGCATAATGAGAGCCAGTTAAATTGCACAATGAGAGCCAAATTGCACAATGAGAGCCAGCTTGCATAATGAGAGCCAGCTTGCACAATGAGAGCCAGTTTGCATAATGAGAACCAGTTTGCATAATGAGAGCCAGCTTGCATAATGAGAGCCAGTTTGCACAATGAGAGCCAGTTTGCACAATGATAGCCAGTTTGCACAATGAGAGCTTTTTTTGTCTGTTCGTATATACTTCGTTTCCATTTCCTTTTAATCCAACTTTTGTTCAATCTCTGCAACATTCACGATGGCCCAGCTGCAAAAAAGATGAACAATGAGCATACTGCTCACTGCTCAAGAATTAGAGGACATCACCAAAGAGAGATATCTCAATTAAATCATTGAGCGTAGATGTGGCCAAAAGACGACACAGGCTTGAAAGGATGATGATCACATGGAAGCAAGTGAGCTGGCAGCTACACCCAATCATACAGCTCACCTTCTCCATGTATGGGCCAGGTGATCCTTGGATTCCCTGCAAGTAGAATACATAAGCCAGTTTAGATACTGACAGATCTAGAGAGTGAGAGAGAGAGAGTGAGAGAGAGAGAGAGAAAGAGAGAGATGTGCCTGTATGCATGTCAACCTCACAAAGACAGCCAGATAAGGGAGAACAATTAACTATGAGTTGTAATGAAATGTTGAACATACAATTACAAAAGCAGCAGATGGCCCGTTTCATGAGTTGACCAGCTATCGACATGAAAAATAAAAACCCCATGCAAAAGCTATGTCCGCCTATTTCAGGACCTAGAACGAGCACTAGGAATGACAAAGTGCCCCGGGGCTGTACAGATTAAGCAAAAAACTGGCAAGAGAAAAAGGAAAGATGAGAAGGAAGGAGCAAGTGTGTGTGCGAGAGAGAGGATTAATTAAAGGGAAGTCAGACAAGCTGGAATTGTGAAATTTGATTGAAGTGTAGCTTGAATATAAGAATACATGAGCAGTAGATGACTTGTTAGATTAGTTCCAACATTTGTCATCCTGCTAGTTGCGAAAAAAAATCCTACAAAGAGCCTAGATGATTCTTTGCCTACCTGTTTCAAGACATTATTCAAGGCAGGACTACTAAGCAATGGGTGTGTGTTCCGGTGTGTGTTCCGGTGTGTGTCTGTGTGTGTGTGTGTGCGCGCGCGTGCGTCATAATTAATGTAAAATATAGCTAGACCAGAGGTAAAGGTGAAATGTGTTAGCATGCAAAGTAAAAAATTACAATTGCAGCAGAAGGCCCAATTCATCAGTTGAGGTGTGTGCGAGTGTGTGTCAAAAAGTGTAACATAGCAACGTAGGACACGAGGGAAAGGTGAAA
Organism: Clathrina lutea; assembly: GCA_028571005.1. NCBI lineage: Eukaryota > Metazoa > Porifera > Calcarea > Clathrinida > Clathrinidae > Clathrina > Clathrina lutea. The sequence goes on from JAOWAR010162620.1 coordinate 7,276, forward strand.
TGCGACTCACGTTGTAAGTGAGCAAAACAAAAAGCTACAATAACAGCAGCAGGCCCGTTTCATGAGCTGAGCGTCATCATCCCGATACAAGAGAAAAAACCCTACGAGAAACCTAGACACGTCTATGCCCACCTGTTTCGGGACCTATCTCAAGTGTGTGTGTGTGTGTGTGTGTGTGTGTGTGTGTGTGTGTGTGTGTGTGTGAATCCGTAATTTTGATCAACACAGCTGTTTTGCGAGCCATCCATTTGAAACGCATGACTTCATTCAACAAGAACTTGTAATAAGCAAATGTCGCAAGCAGGCTTACAGTTGTACAGCCACAGCACGTTTCGATGTTAACCTTATGAGCATCTGCTTCAAACAAGATTCCTCTGCTTCGTGTGGCAGGGTACAAAGAACTCGGAAAACATTAAAGCTACAGCACAAAACGAGGTTGGCATTTTGACCAGAGCCACAACCGCCACACAGCTCATGGTAATGATAGACGCATGTAGAGCAGCTTACCTAATGAGTAGCACAAATGCAGTAGAAGTTACAGGAGGGAATTGCCAGCGATTGTAATGGAGTAAAAAAGCCAGGTTCTCAACAGCTCTCAGTAGATGAGCATGTTTGAGTACACCTCCATCTGCTAAAATATCATTTCAAGAGGATGAAGGAATCTCATTACCCTCTCCCTAGCCAGCTAGAGTTTTACATCTTCCCAGTAAGCCAGAGTAATGCATGTCGTTCAGATCTGGAGAAAGGCTCACCTGACTACCAGATGATCCTGGAAGACCAGGATCACCCTTTTGGCCAGTCTTTCCCTGTGAATAGAGGAGGACAGATGAGGTTTGATCATCTCAAAAGAGCAAGAAAACGAAAACTTGAAAATACACAAGGCCTTGGGCTACTACACACGTGAAATGGTATCAACACAGCCAACATGACATGAGCCCTACATTCACCTCAGGCATGCATACATGCACAGTGGTCATGTCCGTTCCCACGGATGCACTGACTGCGTACACTAGATAATCAATCAGTCACCACACGCACAAAAAGAAAACAGCCCCCTAAAACAGGGAAGCGTGTATTTATGAGTGAAAGTCTCTCTCCTATACCTTCTCCTCCCCCCCCTTTTCCCTTCCCTAAATATCGGTGTGGAATAATTGGGACAGTTTCTTTCTTTTGTTTCTTTTGTTAATTCTTGTTTCTTTTTTTTTCTTAATCCTTGAAACTTTGGCATTCCCTTTAGTTAGGTACAGCATTAAGAAGAAAAAAAAAGGAAGAAGTACAGCAGTCCTGCACTACTTAAGTCTTCTGGAATGAGCACATGAATACATGCAACCATGCACGCACACACCAGTGAACACCATAGCCTAGTACTTCATAGCTCACCTTTGGTCCATTAAAACCTTGGGTACCAGGAGCTCCATTTTGTCCCTGAACAAAAACACATCGCACACAATATCAGACTCACGTCCTCTCATTGATCGAATCAGCCAAACCACAGTTAGCCCAGCAATTTACAACTAAAACCAAACAAGCCATGGATATCAAAAGATTTCTTCCTTTTACATTGCCGTGAATTGAATGAAAAGCTTCAAGGAATCATAGGCTTGCTCTCCTGCATCCTAGGATTTTGAGTGACTGGCTTGGATATGTGCCGTTGGGAGGTGTGCCTCTTGGGCGCAGCGAATGCATAGAGCAGGTGTTTGTCTGTTAACTACAGTTAGTTCAGACAAACTGCCATATAGTTGTTAGAGTCAATTAAAAAAAAAAGTGTTTCACCTGTGTAGCAACCTAATGACTAACTGATTCTCTTTTGATACATTTGATTCATCCATGCAGTCCCGAGTTTCATTCCCTAACTGAAATAATCCATTGGCTAAGCAGCTATTTCAAGTGGTTGCTACATTTGCAACAGTGGGACTAGAGCAAAGTAAAAACATAAAATTCAGTACACAAGGGCAATCACCTTGATGCCAGGATCCCCAATGGCACCTCTGTCACCTTTTTCGCCCTGAACAAAGAAATAGAGAGAAAGATAAGGTAAGAAGTTCTAAGAACAACTTTTGCACCCCTGTACACACACACTCTCTCTCTCCTGCGGTGAACGAAAGTGCAAAGAGACACCACTGGGAGTCCATGTCCATTATCCCCTTCTGCACACGGCAACAAAGTTGTCATGTATCTGTGTGTGGCGATCTAGTCAATGATAAAAATAAAAATAAAAAATAAAAATAAAACAATGTCAAGCTTTTTTTCTTTGTGAGTCCTCCAACTTCAAATTAACAAAATTTCTAACTTTTCACTGAAAATAAATCTTGCACATGACAAATCGGATGGTTCACATTTTTTTTGTGTATATTTCAGAATTCCCATTTTACCATAGCCTGCACTGCAAATTCAAAAACAAAGGGTTTGCATACTGTTGTAGCTCGCAATGCTATTTCCATGGAAAGAAATGGTGCGAAGGATGACTGATATCTTGGATAACGTTTGTGTGCAGACTGGTACGATGGGAGAGTTCGTCTGATTATGGAAACCCAGTCAGGATCACTGGAGTCCTGTTTAGGACTATATCAATCCTACCCAAGCTTCAGTCGAGCGGTGATGACAGGCGGAATTTTTGCTTTTCAGTTGGTGAGCCCACTCACTCTCACTCTCGTTCTCACTCACTCACTCTCTCTCTCTCTCTCTCTCTCTCTCTCTCTCTCGCTCTCTCTCTCTTTCTAGAATGTGGCCTTCTTGCCTCTGTCATGACAGACTACAACATAGATGATACATGTAGAAATAAACACCCTCGACCTCAACCTGTCAGACTCTGAAGTCAAGCAGTTGCTGTACGAGGCGTATGTCAAAATTGACAGCGGGGTGTCAACCACTCCTTTGAGGGCAAAGATTGAGTTTATACAGACACAATACGTGCACAAATATGGAAATACAAGAATGAGGCGTCGACGGCGTCTACGCCGTCTTCAGTTAAAACAACCAAGTCAATACCTCTACAAAAAGAGGAAACTGTTGTGGATTTCTGGGCGCTCATGCCTTTTATGTCCTGGAGGAGAAATTTGAGCGTGAAGTGGATAGCGCTAGAGCCGTGATGCCT
>JAOWAR010162631.1:131-10368 GCA_028571005.1 Clathrina lutea
GATATTGAATACTGATAGCAGTCATTCGACAGATATTGAATACTGATAGCAGTCATTCGACAGATATTGAATACTGATAGCAGTCATTCGACAGATATTGAATACTGACAGCAGACATTCGACAGATATTGAATACTGACAGCAGTCATTCGACAGATATTGAATACTGACAGCAGTCATTCGACAGATATTGAATACTGATAGCAGTCATTCGACAGATATTGAATACTGATAGCAGTCATTCGACAGATATTGAATACTGACAGCAGACATTTGACAGATATTGAATACTGACAGCAGTCCGTGTTCAATGAGTCCACCAACCTTGACGATGACTGGTACAAAGATGCGGCGCAGAGCGGCACGACAGCGTTGAAACCATAACGTTAGGACATGATGTGCAAGGATGACAATGTACACTGTAAATCTGCGAAAAAGAGTAAAGAAAGACTGCCTTAATGAGATGTGGACATTGACAATGGCAGAGAGAGAGGGGGGAGAGAGATAGAGAGAGACACATCCCAAAAGGGAGCATGTTACGAGATAGAGGGAGAGGTAAGGTTATGGCACCAATCCAAGAAGACAAGGTTCAATGGTGGTACCCTTTCCTCGATGACATGAATAATTCTTTCAAAAATGTGTGAGGGGCATAGAACAGATGGAATCAGTTCACGAAAAATAGAGAGGATATCAATGTTGGCAGAGATGGCATTCAAATATATAAAACACACACAGACAAATTTTCCCCAAATATAAACTGTTAGAGGTCAGCTAGTCCATTAGATCAGTGGCCAGCTGACATCACAGCAGGTACTGTAAACGCACAAATGTTCACCTGCAACTCTATTCGCATATTTCGCAAATGGTCTCAATTTGTGAAAATAAATGGCAGGTGATAATTTCTAGGTCTATGACTGTGCAATCACGTGGATGGCCCCACGCCAGCCATGCTTGCCAGGCGTACGTTAGTATCGCGACGCCAAAAACTTCTATAATGGTACAGAATGCAGTACGCCATCGAAGTGTGGAATCTGCAAAAATATATTGTTGCAAAACAGGATCAGGAGGGCTTTGTGAAAATTTGTCACGAGTGAAAATTTGTCTGTTTATGTTATCCACGAAAATTCACTCACTTTGAGGGGTCTGTGTATGGCAGGATGGTCACAAAGACGTTTCGATAATGCAACTCCACAAAGTTGGAGTAAAGGTGAGGAATTCGAACAAGATCTGACAAAAGAAATTGAACAGAGTTTTAAAAATCGCATGCCTACACTTGAATGAAACAAAGAAAACAGAGAAACAATGGAAACAGAGAAACCATGGAAACAGAGAAACCATGGAAACAGAGAAGCCATGGAAACAGAGAAACCATGGAAACAGAAAAAACAATGGAAACCGAGAAACAATGGAAACAGAGAAACCATGGAAACAGAAAAAACAATTGAAACAGAGAAACAATGAAAACAAAGAAACAATGGAAACAGAGAAACAATGGAAAAAGAGAAACAATGGAAAAAGAGAAACAATGGAAACAAAGAAACCACAGAACAGAGAAACCATGGAAACAGAGAATCAATGGAAACAGAGAAACCATGGAAACAAAGAAACCATGGAAACAGAGCAACAATGGAAACAGAGCAACAATGGAAACAGAGCAACAATGGAAACAGAGAAACCATGGAAATAGAGAAACCATGGAAATAGAGAAACAATGAAAACAAAGAAACCATGGAAACCGAGAAACAATGGAAACTGAGAAACCATGGAAACAGAGAAACAATGGAAACAGAGAAACAATGGAAAAAGAGAAACAATGAAAACAAAGAAACAATGGAAATAGAGAAACAATGGAAAAGAGAAACAATGGAAAAGAGAAACAATGAAACAGAGAAACAATGGAAAAAGAGAAACACTGAAAACAAAGAAACCATGGAAACAGAGAAACAATGGAAACCCAGGAGGTAAAAGAAAGATCACAAGCGTTTGTCAAGTCTGTGATAGTCCCACAATGTGACAAACGTCATCATGCCTCCAAGAACAGACAAAACATCGTCATACCTCAACAAACAGCCAACACAATCAAACTAGTTCATGCTCTCTCGCCACAAATGTGTTCAAACGAATGAGAAGAAAGCTGATGAAATGAACACATGAAGCAAGGGAATGTTGTTGACTACAACCAAGACCACACGGAGTTAATCAAACACACACTCGAGCAAGTGACATAAGCTTACTTGACATGAATTCAAGCATGGGAGCTGCTAGTGACGATGTCGCTGAAACTTTGGCAAGCTCACAAATGAGCATCGAAAGATTTCTAAAACAGCAAGCAGATAGACTGACTGAATGCTCAGGAAAAAAAAGGGTACAACACTAAGCACATTCTGACGCAGAGGCAGGTAACAAAAGATGGCTTCCATGGCAACCAAACCTTGACAAGTAAACTGTAGCATGGTCCCCTTTGCCACAGAGATTAAATCCTAAGCCCAAGCTGGGTGTTAATCGTAAGTTACCAAACAAATGAGGCAATTTTCATGCTGGTTGGCTTTCTAAAAAAGGAAAGAGCCTAAGAAATAAAGGAAGAATACTGAACTGTGATATGGGACTGTGATGTCACACTACCATCACATCACATCACATGTTGCCATGTGATGATGATGATGTCATATCATGGTGATGATGTGTGATCACATCATCTCGGTTGAGGTGGACAACTTGTCCAACAGAGTTGCCGAAGAGCTTAACCAACCGCCAACGTATCAAGAAATTGTCAAATCTTCAGAGATTGAAAAAAGGTAAAGGGGTAAGGAAAGATAGAACTAGCTTAGAGACGCTTCTGGGAGGGGAAGAGAAGTTGTGGCATAGCTTACATGTAGTGTAGTGATTCAAAACAAAGAAGAGAAGACACAGAAGCAAAAAAGGAGAGAAAGCGACTTCCCCTCTTTTGTTTCTGTGTCTTCTCTTCTTTGTTTTGAATAAAAAAAAAAATGTTTCTCTTCCACTTGGTCATGTAGTGTAGTGCTGAGTGGTTGCTGAGAGGAAGAGTTCATACCAGCAGATTTGATGGAAGGCATAGTCATACCATTGCAAAAGGGGGTGATAGGAGGAGGGACGTTGGGAATTATAGGGAGATAACGTTAGGTAGTCATATAGGTGAAGTATTTTCTTTGGCTTTAAGAGACGTTATCAAAGGCTGTGGATGGAGGGATTTTAGGGCACAGGGAGGGTTTAGATGTGAATATTGAATGGTAGATCAGATGTTTGCAGAAAATAGTATTGGTAAATTAAGGTGGAGCAAAGGTCAGGCATCTTTAAATTTTAAGAAGGCTTCTGAATGTGTGGAGGGAGGGCCTGTGGGCTGAAATGCGCCCTCAAGGATGTTTGGAGGAAGGGTCTGTGGGCTGAAATGCGTCCTCAAGGATGTTTGGAGGGAGGGTCTGTGGGCTGAAATGCGCCCTCAAGAACGTTTGGAGGGAGGGTCTGTGGGCTGAATGGCGCCCTCAAGAATGTTTGGAGGGAGGGTCTGTGGGCTGAAATGCGCCCTCAAGAATGTTTGGAGGGAGGGTCTGTGGGCTGAAATGCGCCCTCATGGAATAGATGGAAAGTTTCTGAGCGTGTGTGAAAATTTATACCAGAACGTTGGCCCAAGGGTAAAAGTCGGGCAAGCATTATCAGACAGATTTGCAATTCTGGAAGGGCTAAAGCAAGGGTGCATTTTATCACCACCGTTATGTTCTCTTTTTCTGGTAGATTTAGCAGCAGAGCTAGAATCACGCGGGTTGGGAGTTAGTATTAGGGGCATTTGGATGGGGCATGTATTTTTTTCGCAGACGAGATTGGCTGATTCAGCAGTAAAGATGCAAATTATGTTAGATGTGGTCAGTTCTTACGCAGAGAAGTGGAAGCCAAGATATAATGGAAGTGTGGGGTCTTAGTAGTAGGGCAGAAAAGGCGGTCTAAACTACAGCGCTCAGGCCAAGACAGGGAAGTAGATGAGTTACAAGTATCTAGACGGCAGGTTTGCAGAATTTGGTGCGGGCAGCAAACCTTTGGAGAAGGGAAGAGGACTTTGCGGCAGGGTTAGCTGTGTGGGAGGCAGCATATAAGCCGGTTTTGAATTATGGGGTGGAGTTGTGGGTTTGTTTGAACAAGACGGATCTGGTCTATCTGGCAGATTCCTTGGTGTTCTCACGTCTGTTCTGAGGTGTACCTGTAAATTTGTTTGGTGTGGTGGCCTGAAATGCCTTGGGGATGTGGTGGCCTGAAATGCCTTGGGGATGTGGTTGTGGTGACGATATTGGTGGATCCTTGGTCCTCCTGGTAATTGGTATTTGGTGGATCTCATCTGCCTCTTGTCTTGGTTTTCGCGTATTTTGCGCTTTTTTCTCAGCCCCCCCCCCCCCCTTACCTGACCATCACTTTCTGCATTTCTAAAATGGCCAGTGACAAAGCGACCACGCACAGCCTGCAGCGCTTGCCGAACAATCCAATCTGCAGACACTGCAGCAACTTTTGCTGACAGCAAAAGAAAAATAACAAAATATACTCGCTCAAACTCAGAGAGAGTGAAACAAATTTATTGCGACAATATAAACAATACTACCAACAAAACAGGTTAGCAAAACTTGAATTAATTCAAACCAAGGGTGGGGTGTGGGGGATCTAAATCTATGGCAATAGCTGAGAGAATCTTTCAAGGAAGAAACGAAATTTGACAAGATCTGGTTTCCTATAAAGTAAAAAAAAGAAAAAACCGTGCAGGCAAAGTGAGAAGTCTCTGATTCAAGTCCACGCTACAATGGGACTGCCAACGACAGTGAATACACAGTAGTCTTCTAGATCTTGTAATCAGCTTGATCACACACATAAAATACACGGGCATACACCCTTGCATGTTCATACACGTAGCATGTAGAGAATCAAAGACACAAAACAAGCAGACAGGTACCTGTGTTGACTTGGTCAGTTTGTGACTGTACGAAACCAACGCTGTCAGAACCTTGTGGAATCAGAGAGACACAAAGAGAGAAAGAGAAAGAGAGAGAGAGATAGAGAGAGAGAGAGAGAGAGAGAGAGAGAGAAAGAGAGAGAGACAGACAGACACAGAGAGAGAGGGTTGCAGAGCAAGAGCAAAAACCACAATGGCCAATCATTCACGATGTACTGAGCACAGCCTATCACTCTCAAAATGTTTGCGACCGTCAAGCAAGAACGTTTGAGGCTTGAAACACTCTCCTCACCGGAAAGACGTGCTGATGAAGGTCTGAACGAACACTCTGCTGTGGGATATCCTTCAGAGTACGCAGTCGCACGGGATCTGATACCTGCTCACACGTGTTAACAAACGAGGTGATCACGGAACTCAAAGAAAGCAAAACTTCTCTCTTACCCTCGACCCACAATTACTAATGAAAAAAAAAAACATAATCATCTTGTTTGCCAACAAGTAAATGTCGAGGAAATACAAAAGAAAAGGTATAGCGCGCCAGTGTGTTCTCCTCATCTCAGTGGATGCCCACAACAGTCGAGCATTGCTCTAGGATGGCTGCTCACCATGTTACACAGTAAAATGCATAGGCTGTTCAGATCTGTGTCTGTTGCCAGGATGAGCAGCCGGTGGTGGAGGAGCGTCTCTAATCGACCGAGTACAATGACCAGCACATCCCACGACGACTCCTGCCAACAGAGAACAAAAACGAACAGGAAGAAACTGGTCAACTCTCACATCTCACAATGTAAAATCAAAACGAACTCACAAGGTTCAAATGACTTTTCAAAAGATTAATAAAGATGAGTTCTTTCTGCTCCAACTGGCTACGCATTGTAGTTTCTATAAACAATTAAAACTCACCAGTTGAAATCAGCACTTTTCACACCAAAACATTCTTGTCCAAGTCAACAGGATAATTGTCTACTTGACAAGTTCAGAACTCACTCGGGCAATGCAGCACTCGACAAGACTAATGACTTCAGCAAAGTGGAGAGAGCTTTTCCTTCGTGGAGTCAGAGGAACAGTTGCCACAGCGCTGAGCTCCAAGCGCCCTTGAGTCTGGGTGTGTAATAAGTCACTGAAGAGAAGAGAAAGAAAAGACAAAAAAAATAGAAAGCAGGAAAACATGAACAAAGAGTGTAGACACACATCTCTCCAAAACATGAACAAAGAGTGTAGACATGCATCTCTACATTTAGCAGCTGGCCAATGAGTCTTGTAACAGTTGAAACTATGCACAGTTTATGTTGCAACTCAGACCCCTCTGTTATTGTCATCAAATCGACAGACCTCTCCCACACACATTTCTCTCTCTCTCTCTCTCTCTTTCCATTTCAACCTACCGGCCATCACAGTAAATGTATGGACTATAGTCCTTACACACGCCCTTCATCGGCAGGCCAAGCCGAAGGTGTGAGTTTACGCGCAGCTGAAGCAGGCAGTCAAATACCTACAGCAACACATACGCCAAAGGATTAAATCTTTCAATACCAAGTGGCAACAAAAGTTGCAAGAAACCCCTTTCAATATGCAGAGAATTGCCCTTTCCGACACAAGACAAATCTCCTGGACATCTGCAGTTCAATCCGGAAAAGGTTCCATCTAACTCTGTGTGGTTCTACAACCCTGTCAATTACGCCAGAGATATGAAACCTAGCTAAAATGCTTTCTTTGTCTTTTCTCTTGACCTGGGCAGGAAAACAAGTTCTTCTTCATTCCTCCTCACTAGTGGTGGTAAACAGGTCAACCAACCCCTCGCTTGTCGATAGGCCGATTCCAGAATAAGGGTCACGTCTCATCACCATTGTTATGACTTGTGAGTAGATGTTGCCATGGAGAAGTCCAGGCAAATGACTGGAAATAATCAGTGTTGGGGTCAATAAGTGCAGTTTGGTACTTTTGCTTCATCTGTCAGAAGTGCCTGAAGCGTCAACTGAAATCGAACATGAAACATGGTGCGATTCAGCTGGAGAGCAAGTAAAAGGAACATATCCCAACGAAAGGTCAGCAATGAGTGTTCCCGAGGAACATCTTGTCACTCTTCAGTGTCTGGGTGCGAAGGAGAACATCACGACCAGATTCTGACAAGAACCAAATGATCGATTGCCTTTCCTTTGGCCGAGGAAATTCCAAAAGCTTCATTCAGGGAAGTCTGTGACAACCTCTGATTTCAGGCAACCCTTATTCCAGAATGCACTCCAGCTCTAAAAAGACACCTGCCTGAATGCATCTTTCATCACAGAAAAAAAATTATCGTGATCCACGACAGTATCGTGATCCCACAACAATCACTTCAACCTGCTTCCATGACAATGACCTTATCATGATTTCAAAGTAGACCCTCAAAATAATTGCATGACAATGGCCTTACCGCTATTCTCAAAATGGCCGACATGTGTGATCTGTAGTTATTTTCATACTGCAGCTTCATGTGATCGAGAAGAAGATTGTAAGTGTAGCTGGCGTGTGATGATGGCAGGTGAAAAAGCTTGTGCTGAAAGGAAAGAAAGAGGGCAGACAGAGAGAGAGAGGGAGAGAGAGAGAGAGAGAGAGAGAGAGAGAGAGACCAAAGAGTAGACACCTCAAGGAACTAACTCGTTTGAAACCATAAAAGAAGACATGAGAGAGGAGGATGTAGCAAGAAAAGGGAGGAGAAAAGAGAGACAACATAGGAGAAAGGGGAAGGCAGGAAAAGAGGGAGGGGGCAGAGTCAGAACAATACCTTGAAGATGTCGATGAGGCCAAGAAGAGCTGATTTGACATCCTGCAAAGTACGCTCCTCCTCCACCTGATGAGAGTCAAAAAGGCTTTGCAGTCAAGCATAGGAAAAAAAAGAAGGGCTCACTTGTGAAACAAACATTTTCAAAATATACCGGAAATTAACGTTGATGAATAAAGTAAGAATGCTTCAGTAAAGAGAGTTTCCTGGCCTCCGTTGATCAACAGCTGGACAATCAAAGGGACATTGCACAGGAAACGGTTACTCCAGAAGCACACACCTGGGTGATATTTGGTGGAAGATCCATAGATCTGCAAGACAACTGAGTGAGAAAGAAAGAAGGAGAGAGAGAGAGAGAGAGAGAGAGAGAGAGCATAAAAATGTCTGCAATCAGAAGTTTTCACCTGGAAGCCTATACTACCAGGAGGCGAAATAGCAGTTCGCCCAGGAACTAACAAAGAATAATCTTGAAACCTTCACCATGTCCTTTTGTGCTTTGATTTCCAAATCACTTTTCAAACTCAAGGCTTGATGCAGCGGTGATATTCAGGGTCCCCACGGGCATACCCACTGCCTACAGAAAGCCTCACTTCAACTGCCATTCAGAGCATAAACAAAAAGTGAGCACGAAACTATCCTAGCAATATCGTTGTCATGCCAAGTTACAGCTTGCAAAGGAAAAAAAAAAAGAGCAAGACAGCTGAACGAGACGGCAAAGTTACCTTGAAGAGAATGTCGGCGATCTTGATGAAGTGCCGAGAGGTGCAGTGCTGTGCAAAATCAGCCAGCATCTGGGCTGTGGCATTCCGCACAGCATCGCTGGCATCATGCGCCACCGGCTGAAGCTGCGGAAGAACTACATGCTCCATGAGCTCCTCCTGGTTCAAACACAGCATAGACACCAGAACGTGTGAGGAAGAAGAATGTACATGTAGTAAAACACCACTGACAAAGCCAGTGGCAAAGCTGCCAAACAAATCGTTTCACACACAAAAAATACTTTCAAAGACTAGTGAATTGTGGGAGATATTCATCGTCAATTATGTCCCAGTAAGGAACAGGCCTAAAGCATTAACTACAGTGAAAACAAAAACAACAACACAAAAAAAACATCCTGAATGCTGCCAGCCAGTACTGCTATCGACCATCAATTAAACCCAAGGAGAAAACAATTGCTCCTGGCTGAAAGGATAAATACAAACGTCGAGAACAATAGGCCTCCATCTCAGTTAAAATGACCTTCCTTAGTGCCCAGATCATGTGCAATCAAACAAATGTTTCTTTTCAGTGTCTCTACCACATGTATCCTATGAACATATTGCCAACACACTGTTTAGAGGGAAGGTCTGCCGTATTTGTAGTAGTAGCGGGGTCTATGGGTGTGTATGGCCTCAGGCCTGGGCCTTTTCTGGACAGCCTACAAGAATACCGGAAAATCATCTGGGTTTGAAGCCATACAGCCACAGACCCCACCGCCTACAAAAGATAGCCTCTAAGTTCTAATCCATGTTACGGCAATAAGTCCATCACATCAAGTCTTCCTCTTCTCCAACAGGGCCCTATATGCCATCTCTCTCTCTCTCTCTCTCTCTCTCTCTCTCTCTCTCTTCCTCTTCTTCGTCTTCTTCTTCTTCTTCTTCTTCTTCTTCTTCTTACCTGGTAAACATACATCCAGTTGTGAAGAACTGAGAAAAGGACTTGAAGCATGTAAAGGCGAACCTTATCACGGGGGTCTTCCCTAAACAAAAACACACCACCAAAACCAAGATAAATCCACAAAGTGTTAATGGCAGATTCTACTTTAGGGAGGAATGACAAATAAAAAACAAAATGCTTTCTTGAACAACTAACAGGTGAACAAGTCTCTCTCTCTTTCTTTTGTTATTTTGCTATTTGCTACTGGCATCGAGGCCAAAACGTTCAGCTCATTTCTATTTTCCATCAATACTTTCACCATTTGTGTTTAACAAACTCCTTTTTTGTGGAGAAAAGAAAGACGATGGTTGGGCATTTTTGATCCCTCACCGAAAAAACCTTGTGAGCATCGAGTGGAGTTTCTCTATCCAGTTGGTGGTGGCTGGATGAATGCTGCTCGCATAGTGCTTGATGTACAACTCTGTGGATGACTCCTGAAAGCCAATTCAAAAAAAAAAAAAAGGCCAAGTCAAGCAGGGTAAAGCCAGAGACAGAGAATAGTGTTCAACACAGACACATGCATGCCAATATACACAGTACCACACACAAACTCAACTAAAAAGAAAGCTTCAAGTCATTCCAATCACTTTCAGCTGGTGAGGTAAGCAAGGAAGTTCACACTGCTTCACAGCATGGGAACACAACTGCCTTGGCTGGATTGCCCTGCATTGCACAACCAGAACAAGCATATGCACACTGCTCTCCCTGAAACAAATTTATTGGTACTCATGTGTACCTGCTTCGTACATTGCCCTTAATCATGACCTTCGGCTTTCTCTCTTTCACACATTCTCTCAGCGCTCTACCCGCCCTCCCCCTCTCCCACCCGCCGC
>JAOWAR010162642.1:0-17348 GCA_028571005.1 Clathrina lutea
GTCTCTCTCTCTCTCTCTCTCTCTCTCTTTCTCCCTCTCTCTGTCTCTCTCTCTCTCTCTCTCTCTCTCTCTGAACAATGTCATGCATACGGCCATCTTCTCCTTTTGTTTGACTGCTGCAGGACCCCACTTGTCTACACGCTTCACGTCATCAGTCCAGGTGGTGATTACGGTTGATCCTGAAAATGACAACCCTCCAATAATAAATGCGACAAGCTACAACCGCACCATTGAAGAGGACTATGCTGTCAACGCAACAATCATCCAAGTGATTGCTACAGACAGTGATCGAGAATTCAAGGGCGACCCAATTCACGCAGATGAAGCTACCCTAACGTACAGCATCACAGCCGGGGACGATACAAGCCCGTGGTTTGGGATCAACGCATCGACCGGTGCGATCTTTGCTGTTCGATCACTTGACCGAGAGGGTAGTGGGCGCAGCTTCTACAATCTGACTGTTTTGGTGAAAGATGGTGGGCGGCCTACACCACTCAGTGCAAGTGTTCAAGTCTACATCTATCTGGAGGATGTGAACGACAACACTCCGAAGTTTGGAATATTCCCTCGCATCTTTGAGCCCGAGGACTCGGTGCCTGGGTCTGAGGTCTACACGGTGAGATCAACTGACCCAGACCGTGGCTTGAATGCCACTAGTCAGTATATCATCAACAATGTCTTCGTGTACAACCTTACCCACCCTGAAACAAAGACAGATGTGACCAGTGACGACTATTTCTACGTGGATCTGGATAATGGCACAGTTTTTCTAAACCGCTCCCTTGATCGTGAGACTGCTAGGCGCTATGACATCAAACTTGCAACGTATGATCTTGGTCCTCCATCACTAGATGAGAAAAGGAAGGGCGGAATCACCTACTTTGACACACAGACACTGGTGGTGATTGTGTGCGATGTTAATGACAACATCCCTACCTTTACTTCTCCTCTGTTCCTCGGCGCAGTACAGGAGAACGCTTTACCAGGCACATCTGTGGCCAACGTCTCTGCTACTGATGGTGACCTGGGCTCATCCTGCCCGAGTCAAGGTCTCAAGTCAAACCTGAACAAGGAATTGCGGTTCTCAATTGTCACAGACAATGTCCCATTTGCCGTCAACGCAGTGACTGGCAAAATCACGGTCAATGGCTCGATGGATCGGGAAAGCATCGACTTCTACAGACTGACTGTCGAGGTGACAGACCTTGGATCGCCTTCTCTGAATTCCACAACGGAAGTAGACATCAATATCACTGACTTTAATGACAACAACCCGATCTTTATGAACGCATCCTTCAGCATTTCCGTGCCTGAGAATGCCTACAGTTACCCCCAGCATGTAGCGCAATACAGTGTCCTCGCAACATTCTCCGCCACAGATGATGACATTGGCACGAACGCAGAAGTGTATTACAAAATAACAGCCGGCGACATCAACAACAGTTTTGCCATCAACCAAACAAGCGGCCAAGTGAGTCTAACCAAGGATCTGAACCGAGAGGCGACGGACTTTTACATGTTGACCATCACAGCGTTTGACAGAGGCATGCCCCAGCGCTCAAGCGGTGCCGTGCTCAACGTGACGGTAACTGATGCCAATGACAGTCCACCAATATTCACTCAACCATTCTACTCGGCCGATGTTCCCGAGTTCAGCAATGTCGGTACAGTCGTGCTGATTGTGTCAGCAAACGATGCTGACCTGAACAAGAACGGGGAGATACAGTTCTCAATCAAGGAACGAAATGACTCTGGAGCATTTGACTTCAATTCAACTTCTGGCGAGTTCACCACAAACATAAGTCTTTGCCGCCAAAGTAACGTCACCTACTTTTTCAAGATCGAAGCAGAGGATAAGGCGGATGAGCCCCTGCAGAGCTATGTCAATGCCACGATCACTGTCTACGATGTCAACATAGAAAGACCTTCCATCACTCCGGACAGTGTTTTCATTTTGCCAAACTCATTCTCGGCTGGACGAATAATTATTGACATCAATGGCACCGACCGCGACTTGTGCACAGGTCCGCTCGGCTTCTCACTGAATGGTTCCAACAGTGTAGATTTCTTCCTGAACAACAGCACTGGCCAACTTCAGACGACCAGGACACTGCAGACGGACCATGTACGCTCGTACAATCTCACAGTCACAGCATCTGACTCTGGCTCAGACACTGTTTTGTCTGCGCAAACCACCATTGTTATTGTTGTTGGTCAGCGAGTGCCTCTCTCTTTTGGCGTGGCTGATCTTGCTGGCTTCACAGTAGGTACGGCGGACTTCTTACCAGTTTCTCGTCAATTCGCTCGAGACATAACCCTGTTCTCTCGCCTCTTGGCAGGAGAAATTGGACAAATTCAAGCCAACTTCAGCCAGGGACTTCGCATCACTCAGCAGTTCCTGCCCAAGAGAAATGAGGCTGTGTCTGTCCGTGCTGTCTTGCTGAGCAGTGAGACCTTGTGGTCTGACATGCGAGCTGTGCGAGTCGCCGCTCAAGTGAGAAGCAGCCTAAACAACCAGGAGGTGGATCCCAGCATTGTCTTTGTCGAGGTGCGGGTTGGAATCCACGCCTTCAATCAGACCTGTACCAGTGATTTCCGCACAGGCACATGCTCTGCCCTCATAATGTTGCCAGAATCCCTTTTCTCAATGTCAAGCAATGACAGCGTTAGTGCCAATGTGATGTATGGTTTGGCAGATCGCTCGTTTGCAAATCACCTCACTGTGCTCATCCTTAAGCAGACACGCCCTCTGCCCAATGCCAATGTAACGGCAGTATTCCCGACCACATCAGTGCAGAATGGAGACAATTTCTTTGTCAACGTCTCTGCCAATGACACATACAAACTGACTGCCTTCACAGCAACTGTGACAATCTCATCTGATGCTAGGTATGAGGACATCCTCTTTGACAGCAATCTATGGGCCGTGAGCGTGTCAGGCATAACATCGGGTTTGATCACAGTACAAGGTACCAGAAAACTTGGCCAGCCTATTTCTCAGCAGCTTGCACTCAGCACCAGCAGTCAAGACTTGTTCAAGATGAAGTTCAAAGTGACAGGCAGTGATGAGACGATGCGCATCACAGTGACAATTAACAGCCTAGACAATGTGTACTCCAACTCAATTTGGCAAGGTTTGGCCACTCATGTCTGGCGTATCCCATTGGTGACGTCTTACGGTGAAGTAGAGATCACAACCATCCGCCAAATGGCCTTCTTCCCATACAGCCAGCGCTACATGTTGCTCAACCTCTACCCGCTCAACAGACAGCTCATCAAGATCCCCATCACCCTGTACAGTGTCGACAGCCTTGGTCGCTTTTCGGAGCTCGCAGCACGTTCCTCTGTCACGTGCAGATCAAATGACCCGAGTATCATTGCTACCGACCAGCAGTGCCACGCTGAACTCAATTCTAACACGAATAAAGCTGGCAGAGCTTGCATTATAATTGAACCTACTTCTTCTCCTAGATTGCGAACGGAGCTGTGCTACCACGTAGCAGTACCCGACCAGCTTGCTATCAGCCTCTCAGACTCCACCCTGAGCCCAGTCTCCGGCTGGCATGATCGTCTTGCCAACTGTAAGCAACAATACCAGAGCAGTGATGTCACCGTCACTGCATCCTTTGCGTTTGGAACAGCCGTGCGTCGTGTTGACGTATCTTCCCTGGTGACTCTCGTTAGCTCAAACAGGTTGGTAGCTGACCTCCAAGGTGGCCGCGTTGTGGCTGTTGGTCCTGGCCAGTCAATTATCTCTGCACAAACTGATATCGGAAGCCCATCAGTGAATGTAGTTATCACGAGTCAGCCAGTTCAGGTAGTGGCGCTAGAAATCACTTCTGCATCACAACTCGGCTTTGTTGGTTTCACCGACTCAAGCCGCAACTACACTGCTGGGCCGTCGCCACTGCAGGTGCCTCGCACAGCACTCCTACAAGCCAGGGCAGAGCTGCAGCAGCACAACCTGTCCTATCCAACGCAGCCATTGTACGTGCAGGTGGCAGCCGTATTCAGTGATGGCTATCGTCGGTTGCTGACTGGCAGTGATGGCTTGTCAATCATGCCAGGCATTCCAGGCATATTGAACACAGCCAACCCAGCCCAACTTTTGGCATTGGCCAACGGACACACGAATTTCACAGCGTTATGGCAGCCACTCTGTGGCCACAGTGGCTGGAGTAGTGCCATGACTGGTCATGTCAACGTGCAATTGAACACTCAACCAAAAGTTGAACTGCAGGTGAGTGATACAATCATAGTGCCGGAAGGAGACACCAGCAGCCTACCTTCAAACTCTTACAACCCAAAACTACCCACCTCCTCGCGGCTGCGCATCTTCCTAGTGTACACAGACAATGGTAGGGTGTACCGTCAAGACATGACTCTGGACAAGAGGACACTTGTCAATGACATATCAAGACGACTGAACATCACCCGAAGCTTGGGAGGTATCATCTTGACAACAATGAAGCCAGTCGATCCAGGTCGTGCAACATTGCAGGTCACTTTCTCTCATGTCAGCTCTCATGGCTCACAGAACATTACTGTTGCAGCTACAAGTGTTGCCGAAACACTCCTCCTGCCATACCCAAGCTATCCGGGCTCGGACAAGCAGCAAGTTCAGGCAGTTCATCGCATCGCTAACCTTTCGGAGTGGGAGCTCATCCTGCTCAACTTGACTTTACAGGTGAAAGCAGGAGACGAGGGCATTGTACAGACATACAACATCCAACTGGCACCTTCTTCGGTCAACAGCTTTTTAGTTAAACAGCAGCTGAACCCAGCCAATGTTGCCCTTGCAAATATAAGAACTCACATCCTGGATGTTGGAAGGCTTCATACTCGCCAAAGTCAACAGCCTGTTTTTGACTTCACAGCCAACACCACATTAACAATTCAGCCAATCCTGCAGTCTACCAA
Organism: Clathrina lutea; assembly: GCA_028571005.1. Lineage (NCBI taxonomy): Eukaryota > Metazoa > Porifera > Calcarea > Clathrinida > Clathrinidae > Clathrina > Clathrina lutea. The sequence continues at coordinate 4,921 of JAOWAR010162642.1, forward strand.
GACTGGAAATGTAGAGCCTACAAAGACACTGAGTGTCACCACAGCCAGAGTTGAAGTCTCCTCCATCAACCGCTTCAACTTAACCAACGGTACTTCCTGCAAGAGTGGCTCTACCTGCCAGTTGGTTCTAGGCTTCTCATTCTCTGACGGCAGACAAATTGAGAACTTTTTCAACCTTCCAGCTGACACTCCTGACTTGACTGGTCTCTTCACCTTCAGAAGCCTGGCGCCGTTGTTCTTGACTGTTGACAGTAGCACTGGGCGTGTGACAACAAAGGCAAACGCAGCAGGAGCAGTAACAGTTGAAGTCACGTCTGTGCCACACTTGGGAATGCCGGTCAAGGCTAATGCAAAGATATTCACAAATGTGGTCCCTGTTGCAGGGGATGCTGATTTGGGGAGTGAGAGTGGTACACCGGTGGAAGAAATGCGCACGGGTCAGACATTCACAGTGCCAGTTCGTGTGAACGCTGTGTCGGCCATTGGTGCTGTTCAAATCACACTAAACTTCAACAGCTCTCAGTTGAGAGCAGTCAGTGTCAATGCTGGTTCTGGTTGGCCTGGTGGCCCATTCACTAGCCAGCTTCAGTCACCTGCTGATCGTGTGCGCTTTGGTGGAGTTACACGGCGGGGAGCAGTGGCCCACGGACTGGTCCACATTGCGGACGTAACCTTCGAGGCTTTCCAGCCTGGTGACGTGGCGATCACTGGCACAGTGGACCTTCTCTCGGGTCAACCTTCAAGTGTTAACACTGCACCACAACTGATGGCTCTCAACAGGACTATCGTTGCTGGTGCCATTCAAATTCAGGTCTCTGGAACAGCTCTGACAGCCCCGCGAGTCATGCCAAGCCAGACTGTGAGTAGTTCTCGCCCTGCAAAGTGCAACAAAACGCGACCATGCACTTGTGGTGCTGACCAGGAAACAGGTGACATCAACGGTGATTGTGTGTTTGATCTGGACGATGTGGCTCTTGCCCTCTTCTTTGTGGAGAGGCAGAACAGCTCAGCGCAAAGTGAAGCTTTCAGGACATTTGGAGCTGATTCAAGAGTGCAGAAAGTGCTTGATTCCAACTTGGACGAATCGATCACAGTTGACGATGTTGAGCTGTTGGCCAAGATCAACTTTGGCCTTGCACACTTCGTCACGTACCTAACTGTCGTACCTATTCAGGATAACTTCCGCGAGTGTCGTTTGCTGGTCAGAGCGCAACTAGTTGCTGCAGGAAATCAGCCTCTGCCGTCCAACACAATCTTCTTCATCAACCTGGCCTCTCTGTATGGAAACGTCACCAAGGGGAAAGCAGCAAGCAACGTGGAGGTTGGGCGGAAAGGAGGAGACTCACCTCAGGGCTGGTTCTTGCAAGCAGCACACACTGGAAATGGGAGCTTCTTTCTAAAAGTTGATGCGGCATTCATGTCAAAGAGTATAGGCTACTTTGCTGTTCAGGTGATTCCTGATGACCGCCAGCAAGCTGACATATCGCGAGTCCAAGAAATGTTTGGGCAAAGATCGTATGCAGCTACTCCTGTGTTTTCTCGTCCTTTGGATGTAATGCTGCTATCTTCCCTGGGCCCCACTGTGCAGATTAAAGCTCCATTTGGCTACAATCCTCTCGGCTCTTTCACACAAAATGTCACCACTACACTGTGCTCAAACAATGCTCCCCCAGTCTTCAGAGAGAACGTCACCAAGGTCACTGTTCGTGAGGACGAACCTGTCGGCTATGTCATCACGCAGCTGAATGCTGTTGATCCTGATAACTTCTCAACGCCCATTAGCTATTTCATTCGCCGTGGCAATGAAGAGGGTCGATTCGACTTGAATGAGACCAGCGGAGAGCTATCGATCATGATAGGACTGGACCGTGAATACACCCCTGCCTACACCGTGTATGTCTACGCTGAGGACTCCGGTGTCTTCTCTGCCCGGCAAGGCACAGCAGTTGTGATGATTACTGTTGATGATGTAAATGACAACCAGCCAATCTTCAACCAGACCACATACTCCTTCCCAGCACTACCAGAAAATGTTGCCAAGGGCACAGCTGTCGGCCGTGTATATGCTTCAGATCGTGACATCGGCAACAACAGCGTGATATCTTATTCCATTCTCTCGGGCACGCAGACAGGTGACTTTGTAATTGACCCTAACAGCGGCATGCTTACTACAGCTCGTTCGTTGGACTATGAGACTCTAGTCAACTACACTCTGGTCATAATGGCCACTGACCATGGCCAGCCGGCACTCTTCAGCAACACCACAGTCGTTTTCTCCGTCCTCCCGGTTAATGACATCGCACCAAAATGTACTCCGGCCTTTGTCTCTGAGCGTATACGAGTAAGTGAGCCTAGCTAATTGAAGAAAAAAATCGTACTGCCAGTATTTCAAATCTTTATTATCAGTTCAGGGTCGTGCCAAATTTACTTTGTGAGTGTAACCTAACTTTGCTCTTTCTAGATCTTCCTGCACGTTTTGTCAGTAGACGCGAAATTGATTGCTTAAGGCTATTATCTTCGTTTCTTATGCAGGAGGATACGGTGAACGGAACTGTCATTGCTAATATTTCAGCCTTCGACGATGACATTGGCTTTGACCACTCAGCTATCTCATTCCATCTTCTTGATCCGAGGAACGCATCTCTATTTGCCCTGAAGATTCTCAATGACAACAGGGCGCAGCTCGTCACCAAAGCGGCAGCGTTTGATCGCACGCTGGCCTTGAACTATGTCCTGGTGGTGATGGCTCAGGATCGCTACGGACTGAGCTGCAACGTTACCGTCAACATTCACACGCTTGAGCCAGAGTACTTTGACTTCAAGGTGGTTGGTAGTGGCTTTTTGCAGGGTCCGGTGATTCAGCGTGCAGCTCAGTCCTTCTCACAAAAGGTGGGCTTCCTTCTTGACAGGCCTGCCACAGTGAGTAGTCAGATCAATGCCACCTTGGGCTCCAGAACTGAACAGCAGTTTCTTGGTATAGATCCACAGCCAGTAAAACGCGCCAGTGGTGTTCTCTTGCGGGACAATGTCTGGCCTGACCAACGTAAAGTTTACGCATTTGCTCAGCTGCTGACAAATTTCTACACAACTTATGTCCAGTTTGGCGAGGTACAGCTGCTAGCAGCAGTACCAGGCACCACATCATCTCAGCTAGGTCCAAAGTGTGCTGTCAGCCCAGGAACATTTGGACGCTGTCACCTGGAAGTCTCTCTGCCTGCCAGTTGGTTCTCTCAATCTGCAAACTACTCCATGGTGGGGGTGACCCTTGTTGACCCGCAGTCTCTCTGGCCAAGTGTGACACTTGGAAATGTCCGTCTTCATCAGCAGACATCGTTCGCAGTCAGTCTTGAGCAATTTGCTCTTGAAGTTCCGTCCCGAACGCTTCAGGTTGGTGAGACATTTGACGTCAACCTTTACGCAAGAAGTGGAGGCAATGTCAGGTCATTTGATGTGCGTATTAAAGTGAACACTCATGATATCTTCTTCCAGGACCCTGCAGGAAGTCTTACTGGAACTATCAGCGTGTTTGCATGCAGTTCAGGACGTCTTTCCTCTGGAAATGGCTACTCTCTGTCGTGCAGAAGTGACCAGGTTACCAATACTGCCACCACAACAAAAGAACTCCTTGGAAAAGTGAGGATGATGGTATTGTCAAACTTTTCTGCTCCGAGTTTGACGTTTGCTATTACTGGTGACGGCCTGGAAATGAATACTTTCAAGGGTGGTATACGTCTCTCCAGCAGCAGCGGTAAACCAATGGAGTACGCTGACCGAAGAGGCAAGGTTTCCAGTGGGCCTGCTATGCTGCATGTTCTGCCACACCCTGCACCCCTTCGCGGAGTACTTGCCTCAATCTCGCAGGGTGAAATCGTCAACAGTGCTGTGCTTGATCCACGCCACTCAGTCAGGAGAGACTTGTCCGTCCTCGCTATCTATCAGAATGGTACCAATGCGCCACTGGGCGGTGGCCTTTCCTGCTCATCAGACAATGAGAGCATTGCGAAAGTGGTCGCTTCGTGCAGTGAAGTTTCACTGGATGGTAACACACAGGACACAGCAGGCACAGCCACCATCACTGTATCAGACAAGAAAACCAACGCCACAGCCTCTGTGCAAATCTCTGTCTGGGTGCCCACTTTTCCTCTTCAGGTGTCCTTGTCTGACAAAACTTTGAACCCTGTCAATAACTGGCGATCAAGGACTGCCTGCACCAGTGCCTTGCAATACCAGCAGTCACGCATCACCGTTCAGACAACTTTCCGTGGACCGAGCGGACAACAGTCAGTTTTAATGCACGTAAACCGCCTGTTAGAAAGTGACCAACTGCAAGTGTCTGACTCATCCGTGGCGCACGTCAACTCCTCTTTCTTTTTGACCGGCCTTAGTCCTGGCTCAGCAAACCTGACGGTGGTGCGATTCCTTCCTGGCTCTTCAGACCCAGAGGAAATTGGGTCGACACCTTTTGACACTCTTTCCAACTCCATTAATGTCACTCAACTGCGCATTGTCGTCTTCACAAACATTAGCTTGACGGTGACCAAGGCACGTTTGTCTACAGCAGCGGCCTCAACTGAAACCAAAGCTGATATTCTCGCTGACTTCTTCAAGGAGGACCAAGAGGCTTATGTGGCAGCATCAGCTGTGTTTGAGGATGGCTCAATTGCTCCAATTCCACCAACTGCTGGCCTTCGGCTCGAATCCTTGAACAATGAGACAGTCCGAGTAATAAGCAATGACAAAGTGTCCATTCGCAGCAGTGGCCAAGGAAACCTCCTAAGGATGGACTGGACTCCAATCGGCTGCCCAAATCAAGATGCCCTCATTTCAGGTTTAGGACGACTTGATGTCAAACTTCCTGAACCAAATGCTGTCAACATTTTCCCGGCAGCATTGCGTTTGGCTGTGCCAGGCAGTCCTGCCTTAGCATTGAGCCAATTTACTCAATCGAAATCTATCGATGTAACTCTGGTCTTCTCGAGAAGCCAGCGTGTCATGACCTCAGACAGCCGCACGATTTACAATACCAGCCAGTCGAATGATGTCTACATGCTGAGGAAGATCGGAAACTCTGTGTTCATTGAGTCGACAAACAAAACAGGCGTTGGACTCTTGACAGTAGCCTTCAAACACTACCAGATCACCAAAACAATCATGGTTACAGTCATTGATGCGGACTACCTCTCCTTAGAAATCAGTCCACACCCTGAATTCCCCAACTCTCGGCAAATAGACGCCCTTCAACTGGAAGTTATTGCAAACACACAAGTCCAGCAAGAAGGAAAAATCTGGGCCACCATGAGACTGACCGATGGTACCACGGAAGATGTATCCAGCAAAACAGGCCTGACTGTTTCTATTGCTGATGGCAATGATGTTGCTGCCGTCAGGAAAGACGGCTTGAATTTCGTGCTTACGCCCAAAGCTGGCCAATTCGGTCTTGTCAACCTTTCCGCAGTGTTTCAATACGGCTCTCAGCAAGTTCCTGATCATAGCGGCCTGGTGGTCACTGTCAGCAACAACACCGTGCCTGTGTCGCGTGTCTTAAACTTGCAGCCAAGATCCGTCACTGGCTTTGTCACATCCCGCACCATCCACGGAAGAGCCAACAGCACTGTCCAGTTCGACGCTGACGTTGTTCTCAATGACGGAACCCAGTACTCTCAAGTGTTCAGCAACACATCTTTCAGAGGCTTGCTAAACATTACGAGCAGTGTGCCTGACAGCGTGGGTGTGGATCACACCACAGGGCTGGCTTTGCTGCGGGCCAACCACCACTCACTGGTGCGCTTTACTGCAGGAGCCACATTTGACGGTATGACCGCTCAATCCTCCTCTGTTGACATGGCGGCAAACTTGGACGCCATCGTCGGCGATGTTGATCTTGGGGCCACATATGGTATTCCAGTTTCACCCGTCACCGGTAGCACAGTGCTGGTGGAGGTTAAGGTCAACACAGGAAGCTATTCACTCGGCGCAGTGGATCTGACCATCTTCTATGACTCAAGCGTGCTGGTCTTCAACGCTGATGTGGGAACTCAATCCAGCAACATAAAGGTCCAGTTTGGTAACAAGGTCAATGAGGGCCAGATAGCAGGTGCTGCAACCCAACCAGCTAGAGGAAATGTTTCAATTACTCAACTTCAGTTCTCTGTGGCTTCAAGCAATACGGTGACATCGATCATGGTCAGGATTAACAATCTTGGAATACAAGGTACCAAAACAAACTTCGCAGCTTTCCCATTTGCATCAGCAGGCCAAATCGAAATGCAGATCGGCTCTCCAAGCACAGCTGGGCGCCGGCGACGGAGCACATTGCCACTTTCAACCCTCGAAGCAATGCACACTGCCAGCATTACACATTCCACTCACCACCGCCAACGCCGGCAAACATCCTCCAATCTCCTTGGAAATGGGGATGCCAACAGCGACAGTGTCTTCGACTCTTTTGATGTGGACTTCACACAGCAGTATGTGGCCGATGTCGGGGCCAGTAATCCTCGTCCAAACGTCACTGTTGCGCAAAAGCGTGTCATGGACGCCAACAAGGACGGCAGGATCACTGGCTCTGATGTATCCTTCATGGCATCTGCTTTTGTCCAGCTGATCTCATTCGTGGATGACATCACTGTTCGTCCAGTCGAGTACAGTCCAGCCGACCAGATGTGCACGTTGCGCATTCAAGTTGCCATGAGCACTGGTGTGCTTGCCAACCCCTTCCGGTCTGGATTCACGTTTGTCTTCCTACTTCTTTCACATGGCGATCCTCAACTGGTTGACATGACCAAAACAAGCGAGTTCTTGAGTGGTTCCTACGTTGGAGCGGTAAATGGTGGCATCCCAACCAGCGGCTCTGCCAGTCCAACATATGGAGGCTTCTGGGAGGCGATGCCCGTGGCACAGGCCAATCTTACCAGTGCTGACCAGGGTGTTTTTGAAGTCAACGCAAGAACACCGATCAGTCTGCGCAATATCGGACTGACTGTCGTACAGTTTAGCACAAGCAGAGACTTCCAGACCACAGCCAGCCGGCGAGACACCCTGCTCAAGCTTTTAGAGCCTGGGCAGTCACTATTCAAGTTTCAGATATTGGAGAATGTTGGTCTCAAGTCGAACCGATCTCCGCAAGTTCAGACAGCGCAATTTGACATCGGAGCCCAGGGCTTCAATCCAAGCACTTCTTTCAACAACACCTTACGTTCAGACTTTTGTAGCTGGACAAATATAGTCTATAACGTGCCAGTTGCTGAGAACATGTCAGTGAACTCCACGGTATTACTGGTTCGTGCCAGTCAAAAATCGTTCACTCCTGGCAATGAGCTGTACAGTATCAGTCACGGAAACACAGACGGTGCTTTTGCCATCTACGATCCTTTGGTCGGCAATTTTGATTTGGCCATGCCACTCGACCGTGAAACAATCAACTCCTACCAGGTTCTTATTGCTGTGGAGCAGAGAGATAGCACAGGCTTGCTGTGGAATAACACTGCTCTTGTGAACATCACTGTGACCGATGTCAACGACAATGCACCCGAATTTGACGACAACGATGTGCTAAACGTCAGCCTCAAGGAGAGCATCCCAATGGGAGAAAGCGTGCTGATGTTCAATGTGACTGATGCTGACATTGGCACCAATGCTGCCGTAACATTCCGCTTTGTCCGGGGAAATATCGGCAATGTCTTCTTATTGAACAGGATCACTGGTGAGTTGTCAGTGGCAAATTCACTGGACCGTGAGACATTAGACAGGTACGAGGTGGTTGTAGAGGCGGTGGATGGGGGAACTCCAGCTCTGAGCAGCAGCGCCACTGTCTTCATCAGTGTGATCGATGTCAACGACAATGCGCCAAAATTCAGCAGTTCACGTTATGAATCTGTCATTCCAGAGAACTTCCCTGTGAACAGAACCATTCCTGCACTGAGGCTGGTTGTCACGGATAACGATTTGGACACATTTGGTACAATCAGAAGGGTTTTTGTTTCATCAGAGGCACATGACAACAAGTTCCGCATCAAACTGCAAAACCCGACACAAAATTCCGTGATTGCTGACGTAGTGCTGTCTGGACCCCTCGACCGCGAAAAACTGGAAAGCTATAGGTTTGTGGTGACAGCCGAAGATGGAGGTTTCCCACCACAGACAAGCACAGCTGAGGTGGTTATCAATGTCACAGACATCAACGACAACGCTCCCATTTTCAGGAAGGCCAGCTATTTCTTCCAGCTAGAAGAAGACACACCTGTTGGAAGCGACGTGGGTAAGGTATTCGCAACTGATGCCGACATAGGTACCAATGCTCTGCTCACGTACCGAGTTGACTCCATTGACCCACTGCCTTCGCCATTCAAACTCAACCCATCTACAGGTGCCATCACAACGTCTGCAGTCCTGAATCGTGCTGAGGCTGTTGAGTACAAGCTCGTCCTGTCAGCCTCTGACAGTGCCTTCTACCCTCTAAACGGAACGACAATGGTAACTGTCTTATTGCTACAGCCTCAACTGGTTGCCTTCCATCTGGCAAACAACGGCTTCGTGCTTAACAATCCCGTGCGTAACACTGCAGACAACTACAGCCAGGAGATTGGCTACTATCTGCAGGGTGGCCAAAACACTACTGGCGTTCTCCAGGCGTCCTATGGCACTGTATTTTCTGAGAAGTCCATAAGCCTGACCCGCACCTTGGAACCAGCCACTATTGTGAAAGCCTTCTTGCTACAGAACAAGATCTTCTACGACACTCGCTCTCTGAGCATTGTATTCAAGGTGCAAGATGCAACGTTCTCCTCTCTGTGCCAGCCAACTGATGTTGTCGTGCGATTGCAGCCATCGACAGCGCTTGGCGCACTACAAGGATACACTCGTGTTCTTGTATGTGTCACTGATGCAGAGCATGGCTACTGCATTGTACAATTCAGTGACCTGCCGCAAATCTGGTTTGACGGGACAAGGGTTTCTGTAAGTCATCACTTGCCTCATTGTTGTTCTTGTTGTTGTTGTTGTTGTTGTTGTTGTTATTGGTTGTTGTTGTTGTTGTACTTGTTGTTGTTGTTGATGATGATCATTTACCACGACAATGAAAGTGTCATTTTCTGTGAGATTTTGGCCTTCTTTTAACTCAGCTGGAGAAACCCGGAAAGCTAAATTTCCTAACCTGGTACATGCTTTGACCACAACATATTCATGCAGAGGACCTTAGAGGTAACATGCCAACTATTGTTTCATACCTTGAGGTGTACGTATGGTTTCACCGTTTTAGTATTTCTCTAGTGTCGATTCTGCGGCAACCAACTGCAGTTTTCTAAGTGTGGCACACAGTGAGGCATGTATATCAAGGTGATGGTATCTAGGTGATGGTAGCGCCACAGGTTTGAGTCCTCCCCATGTCTTCTCACTTATACTAAACTACTTATCTACCTATGCTTTACATGGGCTTGAAAAACTCCCCTGCTCACTTACCTCCACCAGCCCGCCCGGTCTGCTACTGAAACTTGATTTCGGCTCGGGGCTTGCCCCGTTGACAAATCGACCGACAGCGTTGACAATCAGGTGTGAAATGAAAGTGTCAGGCGCAAAATGAAAGTGGCATCGACAATCAGACACGAAAGTACACACAAATCATATAATCATACATAGACTGTACACACAAATCATACACAGACTGTACACAAATCATACATAGACTGTACACACAAATCATACATAGACTGTACACACAAATCATACATAGACTGTACGCAAATGGTAGAACGATCGTCGAGGTGCAGACCTTGACCTGCTAGACACAGTCGGTGTTGCCTGTGCCGTGGCTGGTGCAAACGTCAACAAATCAATGCGACAAAACCTCGACAATCAGGCGCGATCTTGCCGACTGCATGTTGCCATGGTCACAAAATGGCTGCAGGCTGCAGCGCTAGCCGACTGCATGCAAGAAGCAATGGCCGACTCAGGTGGGTGCAAAAAAGTGAGGTTTCTTCGTTTCGTAGGAAGGAGAGCTCGGATCCACCTCGTTTATCCTTAAGAACACGTCCAAGAGGTTACTTATTCGGCCTGTGGAGTCTGCGTACAGGTTCGGCCGTTTTTGATTGATGAGAAAACACACATGCACCAATGAAAATACTACATGTAAGATGACTAAAAGGTTAACTCAGAAAGTCATTTGTTGTCATGGTGTTATGGAGTTGTCATGGTGTCATGGTGTTGCTTATGATGGCCCATGGCATCAATAGTGTTATGGCATACAGTTTTCTGGTGGGATAACAGACCGAATAATTATGACTTTTGTGGCCATGTGTCATTGGCGCTGGTACGCTCAGTGGCGTATGGGAAAATAAGCTAATGTATGTGTTCTCTGACTTTGGTTTGCTTTAGGGGAGTGCCGATGCACACTATGTTCAGATAACATATGGCTTGGGATCGTTAAGCACATCAAACAGCACCATTCCACGTGTGCCTGTCCACCCGACGCCTGACCTGCGAAACACCCCGTCAGACATGCTTCTTCTTCTGCCTCCGCGCCCGGTCTTCCCTGGCAAAGAGTTCAATGTCACTGTCTATGTAAAAGCTGACCAGGACACTGTGAAGAGTGTTTTTGCTGACTTTCACTTCACTAGTGAATTCATTGTGAATCCTGCGAGGATCATCTATGCAACGGGATGGGACTTCCTGCCATGGGCACGTAAGTATGACAACTTTGTCCCATCTCTCTCTCCCCTTTCTCTTTCCCTCTCTCTCTCTCTCTCTCTCTCTCTCTCTCTCCCAACATGCCCCTTCCTTTCAGTGAAATGGAACTTTTCTTTCCCATTCTGAGAATATGCCTGATTCCTAACATCTTCCCTGCACATTCTCTGCGTGATCAGGGATTCCTCTTGCGTACCGGTCAAGAAACAGCACATTCAACATCTCACGACAGCTCTCTGAGACCGTGGCTTCACAGCACCCGAAGGGAACACCACAACTGCTCTGCGTGATTCCCGTCACAGTCAGAGCTGACTTAGCAGCAACGTTACCAAAGAACATGTCATTCTTTGCTCGTCTAAAACAGTGAGTGTCAGGCACATATACAAACCATGGAACACATACAACAAGCAGTGGATAGCTTGCAGAGTGTGGTGTCATGGCAACATGTCAGGACTTCTCTGTGACGGTTTTTTCTCAACTTTCTTTTCCCTCTTTCATTTTTAAAGGGCTGCAAGAGCAGATTAGGGAGAAAGACTAAGGAAAGAGAATATTACATAGAATTATTTTGCTCCTTCCATGTTTCCAAATAAGGAATTACATTGCTCCTTGCTTGTTTCAGAATTACATTGTTCCTCGCTTATTTCAGAATTACATTGTTCCTCGCTTGTTTCAGATATTTAAATATATTTCACGTGTTGTCTTTGCTCAGGCTCGATGCCACATCTGGATTTGTTGTGCAAACACCAATTGGTCAGGTGACCAGCAGTGCGGACGCCTTTGGATTTGGCACTGGTGATACGCGTCGCCCACAGGTAACTCAGCCACACACACACACACACACACACACACACACACACACACACACACACACACACACACACACACACACACACACACACATGCACGCACGCACACACAAACACACACCCTTCTCTTCCTATCTCCTTTTCTCTCGCCTCTTTTTGCTTAACCTGTACGGCCCAGGGGCCCGTTGTATTCCTTAGTGTCCTATCCTGTCTTGAGATAGGCCTCAAAACAGGTGGGCACAGAAGTGTACAAGTTTCTCGTAGGATTTTTCTTGTATCGGAGTGACGGCACCTTAACTGATGATAGCCTACTGATGCTCTTGTAACTTTTTATTTTGCATGCTGAAAATGAAGTCGCATTTCACCTTTCCCTCTGGTCTAACTATATTTTACATCAATTATGACACACACACACACACACACGCACACACAAACACAATAATGTCTGCAGCTTTTTTATGTCCATGCATAGTACAGACTTCCTGATTACATTACAATAGCATTCTCTAATGCTCGTGTACAAGACATATTCCCACTCCACTTGGCTCCAGCAGCTTTGCCCTGTGTGCTGTTCGCAGGTGCGTGTTGAAAGAGACGACTACAGTACCTTCTTTGTCACTCTTCAAAACTCTGAGGTTGTGAACACAGCTATTCTCACCGGCAAGGAAATGAGAATTGCACCCAACATCTGGGCACTAAATGCATCCTTCCCATTTGAAAGCTCCTCCGTAGTTGCAGCAGCCAAGCCAATAGCCGTAACTGCAGGCAGTGGGCGGTTATCATGCAGTGCTCCAAGTGGTCACCTCACAGTTTCCGGTGAGCAAGCGTCATATCGACTCTTCCCTTTTCCTGCCAACTGTTGCCTTTCAGAAGAAGAAGAAGAAGAAGAAGAAGAAGAAGAAGAAGAAGAAGAAAAAGACGAAGAAGAAGAAGAAGAAGAAGAAG
>JAOWAR010162643.1:0-10365 GCA_028571005.1 Clathrina lutea
GTGTGTGTGTGTGTGTGTGTGTGTGTGTGTGTGTGTGTGGATACAACGTGGGGCAGTGTGTTTGCCTGTGATATTGGCACGAATGAATATTCTTTTCTCTCTCTCTCTCCCTCTCTCTCTCTCTCTCTCTCTCTCTCTCTCTCTCTCTCTCTCTCTTTTAAATTATTTGAATATTTGCAATTTTTCCATTTGGGAATTATTCAGACGATTCAGCCTTAATTACTTGTATCAAACCTACAGTCACCTCCTACAATGCAAATTCAGTGAGAAAATCCCACGTTGCAAAGAACCATGTTGCAAACAGAAACGAAACAAATAGTCCAGTTTGCATCTTTTGTTTCTTTTTCCGCTAGTTTTGCAACAAGCTGGGATTGATCTGCCACAGAGAAGTATCTCTGGCCATCTGTCAAAGTGCGGAGGTAGGTTTCGGGAGGAATAAACCAACCGCGGGCTTTCCCTGGATTTTATTACCTCGAAACTGAGACTGTGATTATGTGAAAGAGAGCCGGATGGAGCTAGTCTGGTGGAAGTGACTTGTCGCAGGTTATTCTATTCACCACTCGACATGGCTGAACTGTTGTGCTTTCTTCAACGAAATTGCAATCTAGAACTCATGCATGTTAGAGAAAGACGAGAAAAATGTGCCACACACTCTCAGAGAGTGTGAACCTGGACTGTTTGACTGACTGCGCTATTAAGAACATCTTTTTCCTTCCATTTTATCCCTTAGGCAAACCCGGTTTAAGTTCTGAACCTGTCCAGGAAATAAATCTGGAATTAAATCTGGAATGAACTTCCTGGAGAGTCGTTGAGGGGGATTTTGCCATCTGAACTTATCTTCTTCATGGATTCCGCGTAAAAACTTGAGAGAAGGAAGAAAACTCAAGAAGAAAGCGACCGAATAGCTGAGAGGAGCGAAAAGAAAAGTGGATTTAGGAAAAAAAAACGTGGACAAAAACCCGGCCCGAAACATAGACATGGTTGGCCAATGGATCATGATCTGAAAGTCAAGTTGAACAAATTTTCGTCCCATTCGACTTGCAGGCTGTGTGAGTTTCACGGAATTCAGCAAGATTGTGGCCAAGTGGCAGGCAAGCGGCGCAGCAAGGGCTGACAAGCTGAGGAAGGCATTTCGGGCACTTGATCTCAACGGCGACGGCTTCTTGTCGAGGGATGAGCTGACGAGAATGCTAACGCAGGTCATTAAGAAAAACATTGAACTGTCTTTAAGAGAGATTGCGGGTAGAGTCTCCGATTGTATAGTGTTTTGTACAGGCTCCTAGCAGTTATAGACTTGAGGTGGGCGGGGTTATAAGCCCTCTTGTGCAAAGGTACACATTTTGGTGCACAGAGGTACATGCACACGCTTTGATCGAGTTTAGCCTGTCGCATGCGTCTAGCCAGTCTGATCATCACGCCTGCTGTGTCAGATTATGAAGCGGTGTTAATCAAGCTGTCTTTCAAGCTTTATTTTTGCTGTAGGTACGGTGACAGCTGCCGGGTGTACAGTTTGATGTCCCTTTGGCCATCTGTCCATATACCTGTCTGCCTGCCTGTTTGTCTGTCTGTCTGTCTGTCTGTCACAAATAGCATACCAAATTTCCAATTACGTTGAGTAGACAGTGAAGTATGATCTCAAACATTGCACTCTCATTTGTTGTCTGCCTAACCTCATCATAAATTGTTGGGCTTTGTACCTTACTCCATGATTGTGTTGTCTTCGTATTAAGCCGACCACCGTTTCCGTGGTTTCCCCAAGAGTATGTCACACTGAAAGGCATCAGTTCGCTTCATTTCATCTTTGTCTAGAAGGGAAGGTTGGTTAACTCAAGCAGTTTCTCAGCACTGCTCCTCCCTGCAAGGACCAGTCGATTAGATGCTTGTGATAACCATTTCGAAACCTTGGGCCCTTCTTCCAATCAGCAAACTCGAGGGTTTCAAAATATTTTCACAACTGGCTAGGCGATTGATCATTTTCTTTTTCTTGGGGTGGGGAGGGGGCTCTGGTCTCTACAAGTGTTTGTATGCCGGTCTTCCTATCATGTGAAATGGTTGTCATGGATATCTCCTGAAAGGTTCTTCACCTACTTGTTGTATGTGTGTGTGCATGTGTTCATGCGTATGTACGTGCATGTGTGTACACATACTGTCACAGCGTGGCGATAGAATGTCAAAGGAAGATGTTCAGTGTGTCATGGATGAGGTCGACATCAATGGCGACAACCGACTGGATTTCAACGAGGTGAGGGAAAGCATGCATGGTGATAATGAACTGCTTGAGCAATGTCAATTAAACGATTTGTCTAAAGGTTGCTTAGATCCAGGAGAAACGTGATCATTCAGTTTATTGAACAGCACTTTTTGGATGAAATTGACCGGTGACTCAACATGCCGAACATGTCTGACAGCAAAGCACACCATTGTTGGCGGAAGCGAAAACACGCCATTGTTGGCGGAAACGAAAACACACCATTGTTGGTGGAAACGACTTGGACTTTATCTGAGAGATTGGCATTGGTCACCGAGCCAAGTCTCCACAATTGTCTACTTTTGTTGCCCAGTGCTGACAGTCTTGAAGTCTTTAGAAAGCCGAGAGGCAGAGAAGAAAGTCGGAGAAGTAGAAGAAAGAGAAGAGGAAGAATGTAAAGGCGACTCACGGGAACGCCTGTCTGAGAAACAGAAATACAGGTTGGGTCGGACTCAAACCTGCGGTACCAATTCACCTGGCAGACGAGAGTCACTCGCGCTATCCGAATACGCCACCAGACCGTCCTGGTGGTGCTGACACTTTCTTAACATCTTCAGGCATTGGACTCAGCCGTGTGGCGATCGAGCATCCTCTGCTGGAAGATGCGACATCGGCCGTCCTTTTTGAGGACTGTCCGGTGGCGTATTCGGATAGCGCGATTGACTCTCGTCTGCTAGGTGAATTGGTACTGCCGGTTCGAGTCCGACCCAACCTGTATTTCAGTCTTAAAGTCGCCAGAATTGAATTATTATATATCCCATATGCCATACTGGACTCTTAGCAGTGAGTTGAGCTCTAGTTGAATCGAAGCTTTCAAAATGGCCAAACAGAATGACATTGTTTGTTCTGGACGATGAGCTCACTACCGCTCCGCCCTCGTCTGCATCCGTAGTCAGAGTTTCTTGAAAGAGTGCATCTCTTTTCATCGGATTTCTTCAATGTCAACACAGAAAGCAGTAACCACTCACCGTCCATCACAAGAAAAGAGATTAGACCTAGCAAGAAGTTATACGATGGAGAGAGACAGAGACAGAGAGAGACAGAGACAAGGACAGAGACAGAGACAGAGAGAGGGTATGGGAACCGATGTTCTTTTCTTACTGGACTTCTGTTTTCGTATTTTTTCTTTTGACAGTTCATATATCTTTTCGACAGGACGGCTCTCGAGGCCAGAAAGACCGCTCAAGCAGCCCGCCAACAAAAGGAAGAACGAAGAAGACGACGGAAGGAGGCGGAACACAAACGTCAGGAGGAGGAGAAGGCCACTCTCCAACGAGAGCTTGACGCCCTGCAGGTGGAGAAGGAAGAGCTAAAGGAGGTGCAGAACAGCCGCGAGGAGGAAATGGAGAGGCTGAGACGAGCCGTGGAGGAGAGTCGGCAGAAGGAGGAGGAGAGAAGGGCAAGCGAGGATAGACGTCGACAGGATGATGAACGACGTCATCGGGAGCAAGAGGACGAGATCAAAGCTCTTCGAGAACAATTATTGAAACAGAAGCAGGAACGGGAAGAACGAGAGTGGCAGCTCAGGGATGAGATGTCCACCGTAAAATTCAAACGAGAAACCGAACTGGCAGCTCAGCTGGAAACTGGTGCAAGGGAACAGCAAGAATCGCCACAATCAAGCAACATTCCGGACAGCCCAGCCACTCCAAAAGCCACAGCCCGACTACGCGTGGACGGTTCCAAACCGCTGAGTGCCTCCCAGCCGGATTTGAGAGAGCTTGGCGACGATCGGCCGTCAAACCCAGCCCTGTCCCCCAAGGCAAGCTTCCTGTCAGCGAATGACCCAGACATTCAAGGTCTCCTGTCATCAGCAAGTGAGTCGTCCTTGCCGCGCCTGTCAAAGGATCAGACTGTTTCTCCTCACCCTCCGACCGGTCAGAGGAGATTTCCAGCGCGTCGACGAATGCTTCTCACTGCTCACCTGGAGCCTGACATGCCGCTACCAGCCATCAGCAAAGAAGATGGAAACACTGAAGGTGAACAAAAAGACGACGATAAGCCCAACAGCTCGGCGTCTGCTTCACCAGAAGTTTGTCAGAGCACTGGGGAGAATGAAGGGATGAATGACAAAACTGGGGAGACTCCTTTGAAAGAAGCAACGTCTGAGGCAACTCCTGCACAAGACAACTCTACACTGCCTGTTACCACAGCGGAAGACATTGGGGCATCTGATATTGCCATAGAAACAAAAGGGACAGTGTTTGCTGTGGTAAAAGAAATCAAAGCGAAAAATGGAAAAGAAAGAGACGTCAGTGTCTCCAATGATGGCAGCCATGCGCCAGAGAAGAACGCAGAGACCCAGGAGAAAGGCATGGAGGATAGAAGTGATCGGAGCATGTCAAAGAGCGAGGGTGAGGACCTAGAGTCAAAGAGCAAAGCAAAGGACGAGCTAGGTGCTGGTCAGGAGGACGGTGGAGCAATGACCGAGCTCGAAGTGACACAACTAGAGGACTCCCTCCTTGCAGCGGTGGGTGATGTTGATGGCGACTCCGTCAAGGACGAGACAATTGAAGACCTGGCGGAAGAAGCGGAGGACGAGGACCTTGTGTCAGCAGGAGAGACGGTGGACGGCGGAGCGACAGAGGAGGGCGAGAGCCAAGCGAAAAACGGCGAAGGAGGCAAGAAGAAAGACCGAGAAGAATCAGACGTGAAGGAATTGGTTGAAATAGAGGGGGAGCTTCCCAACTTTGCCGTAAGTCTTTATCACCCAGAAACTCTTTCAGAAGGAAACTAGAAAATGTACACAGTTCCCCACAGTCAGCAACAGAATTTGAAAAGAACAAGGAAATTAGATTACAAAAAAAAAAAAAAAAAAAAAAAAAAAAGGAAAGAAAAATACAAAGCATTACGATTTACATATGCTTGTACTGTCTTTAGCTTATGCCTAGAAGGTTAGACAAGATGGACAGATAGGCACTAAGGTTCAATTCTCCTTCTCTTCGTGGTTGTAAAGTTATGTACTGTTCAGTGGATGGATGTTTAGTTTGTAAAATCTACATGACAGACATGGGGCAGCATTTCAGTGCTTCAGCCATCAGTTGAGTTCTACTGTCTGCATTTTGCACTTTCAGCTGTTAAGTTTTAAACGAAAACACGTATGAGATGAATGCAGTTTGAAAAAGCTGGTGAAGAATGGGATGAATTTTTTGACGTTGTAAAGTATTATTAAGGTGAGGTCGAGAATTGCTGCTAATACACTGATCAACGCCATGAAATTCAAGTGCTCTAAGTGAGGGTGTGCTGTATGTGACGAGTTTGACCATATACCTTTCTAATCTTTAGAATAAAAAACATTTTTTCATGAGAATGAAAAAAAAAATGTTTCGAGAGTAGGCCGTCTTCAGTTTATTGTGTTGTTGCTGCAGTCTATTAAATGCTTCCTATTGGTTTTGCCATTCTATTTCTTGCTAGGATGTGGAAGATGTTTGTCTAAAGGGCTGTTTCTATGGCAGCAAAAATGGCACAGTCACCGGGCCGAGGTTTTCTTTTACCTTGGATCAAGACAGTGATTTGCGTGTGATTGTGCGGCACACATCAGAAGGTATGTTGAGAAAGGAGTCATGTGTGGTGGGGGCATAGGTCATGTGTGCTATCACCTGCCGGAGTATGTGTGCGTGTGTGATTGAGTGTGCAAGCGGTTCATCAATCACACGATTGAATTTGAGCACATCTGCTCTAGTGAAGTTTGAAGAGATTCAACGGTCTAGGGATGCTTCTCCCACAAGACTGCTCCAGGTCTTCAAAGTGTTTGACTTTTGGCAAACAGTATAATTGACAAAAAAGGTTGTCTGGAAGACTCAAACAGTGAACTTTACTCATGGAAAAGCAAAATGCAAATCAAGCGACAACGCCATCTACCTCATATCAAGACTTGAATGACCAGCAATTGTTGGCTTCAGTTTGTTGCTGGTTACCGTTTGTTGTTGGTTACAGTTTGTTGTTAGGCGTAGTCTAACGAGCAACTGTTGATAGCTTTGTCACGAAACGTTTTTTTTTTTTTCCATCAGTGAAGTTTACCATTTGTGTCTTCAAGAGTCTTGAATCAAGACCAACTTTTTTTGTCAAATTGAATGACGCGGGTCGAAAGTAAAAAGTGCAAGGGTCAGTGTTGTCAACTTCAAAAAGAATAATTTAATAGACAATATTCTTTTAACATTCAGGGAGTTGGAATATGTATGAAATTGTGTGCTGAATTCACATTTTGTGGCATTTGATGGCATGGAGTAGCTTAAAAATTACGAACTTCAAATTCGCAGAAAGGGAAGTGTTTCTCATAGCAGGTTCATCATCAGGATTGGTAGACGGATACCCACCTCTAACTCTGCTTTTCCTTGTCTTTGTATTTTGGAAGCTAACTTCTGGAATGCTACATTGTTTGGTTGTTGATGTTTTTTTTTTTCTTTCTTTCTTTCTTTTTAGACGTGTGGCAGAAGTCTGTAGATGCTGCAGTGCTCTTGGTGCAGCTGTCGCAAGAGGACAGAAAGCCTCGAGCAGCTCTTGTGTCCCGCCATGCCAGCCAAAATGAGGTAGTTCGAAAAAAATGGAATGGCATTCTTAATTGGCCATATATAGATAGTGTTTTAAGCCCTGATGACTCAGTCAGTTAAAATCATCACAGATTTGACTTTTTTTTTTCATATGAAAAAATAAAACAGGACAGCATGGTACTTTAATGTAAAGTTGTTATCATGGTGAAATGTCATCATATTGAAGAAGGTCAATCAAATCCAAGGGCAGCTTCAGCTGATTCGGTCGTTGGTCCAGTGTGATGGCTCAGCACTAGTTTGTGGAGCATTGGCGGGAGTTCCAGTTGCCTGGGTTCAAGCCCAGGTAACCAAACCAGGTGGTTTTGGTGACGTTTGCGTTTTTCTGAAACATGTTGAGTAGTGATTGAATATGCCTAACTTCTTGCAGTAGGCAGCCATGTTTCTTTAAGACGAACTCAAGCAAAGAGTGAAGAACGGTTTGGTGGCCTGAAAATTGGAAGCCATCTTCTACTTCGTCTGTGCCTTTTGTCCGTAATTAGATGACCTGCGGCACCAAATCGCCTAGCAGACGAGAATCCCCTGACTATCCACTACGCCATCATGTCCATGAGGATGATCTGATGGTGAAAGCAGATGGTCAGGTGATTCTCGTCTGCTATGCGATTTGGTGCTACAGGTTTGAGTCCCGGTCTCGGCACGGATTCTGACCGTCGGGAAATTTTCTTCGATTGTATTTTTCTGTGCGGTCACACGACTTTGACCTTCTTTGAAGTCCTTTATACATTCACTGTAAATGTTAGTTTTTTTCTATTGGTTTAACCAAAATTTGTTTGGCGGTACCCGTGTTCTAGGCAGAGATTTTGCCACCCATGCAGCGAAGACTTGACTCAGTATGAGCTAGCCACAAAGTGGCTAGGACAGGCTAAGCCTGTTATATCATGTAAGGGTTCGTTCTCCACAAAAAATTTGCACTTGGAATCAACCAAAAAAATTCATGGTTAGTCAATTTTGGAAAGATTTTCTTCTGTAAAGCCTGGAAATATGGTGTCAGCTTCGTACTGGTGAGCAGACACTTTGTGGTCTTTGGTAGAGTCTAGCTTCATCCGTCTGCTTCCAGATGGGATGTCCACTAAACAGTTCCCTTTACCACGGTGTTAGTTTTGGCTGCTGCTCTTACACACAGCAAGCAAGAAAAAGAAAATTGTGTTTTGTTTGCTGTCTTGTGAAGTTCAGAACGCTGCTGCTATGGCACAAAAGCATATTTTGGCTCTGAAACTGAAAAGATAGATGTTTCTTCAGAAAAAGAAAAACTTCAACAAACTGACAGACTGACAGCAAAGTGACCCCGTCCAAATTTATGTCTTTGCAAAGTGACCCCGTCCAAATTTATGTCTTTGCAAAGTGACCCCGTGCAAATTTATGTCTTTGCAAAGTAACCACGTCCAAATTTATGTCTTTGCAAATGCACGATGCGGAGATGCCCACAGCTGCATTCATGTCACTCCGATCCTATCACATGTCCTCACACCCAGGTCACGAGCAGCTGCAGCCTGGCTGGCACGACACGATTGCGAACTGCCCACAAAATGACCACGCCTGTGCACAGATCCATCTACTGCGTGTTCCAGATCACACGCCATGATCGACCCTGCTGCAATCATTACCCCTCGAAGCATAATGTGCGTTGCTCTGCGCACACATGTACTGAGCGATGTCTATCCGCGTGATATGCACGTGTCCCTTCACAATGTCACGATTTCGCGGTGGAGTTCAAACTTCAGAAAATTCAAAGAGAAATCACCGACGGCTGAAAGTCGGTTCAATTTCATTCTAGCTGGCAAAGTCTGGCTCTGACTGGAACTTTAATATTGGTTGTCTTTTGATTATGTCCCTTGTAGGCCGGGAAGTGGTGTGTTTCTGTGAAAGCACCAGCCGGACAGTACGCTTTGCTGCCGACCACAAGCGGGTGTCTCCTTGCACTGGGTTGGAATGCAGGAGCTTGTTCGAGTGAGGCTGAGGAAGAAAACGACACCGGCATTCTTTGTCAAGATGGAGAAGAATTTACGGACAGTGCGAGGTGCGTACTGTGGTAGGATGATGTCAGTGTTGAATAAGATAAATGAGATACGGTGTAAGCGTACATCATTGTTGCAACACATTGTTGCAACACCATGATTATTATGTCACTGTTAGATAATGATTGTTGATCACAACAAAAGGGCTGCATTATCATCTTGACAATTCGTGCTGTTGAACATCAAGGCGTGTTTTGAAATAGTTGTCTCTCAAATAAGAACGCCCGCTTCACAGTGGTTCACTCCATTTTATTATGCATAATGTAAGGAGCTACCTGACTAAGTTTTTAATAGCACACAACCGCTTATTGCCCATAACCTGGTGGCAGAGCATAACGCGGAGATCACTCAAGGCCAAACAAACCCAATGTGGATTGTATCAAGTCGTATCACGAGCAGCAAGCAAGGTGAAAGGAAGAGAGTCCAGAGTAAAACCCCATGCAGCCGACAAAAATGGCAGCAAACCATACATATTCACAGCCAGGCAGCGAGTGCATGCCCAAGCCGTGCTCATACCCAGGCTAACTAAGCTACTGACCACTGAATATTTCTTCTCGGTTAACCTGGTCATTTGCATTGTGTGGGTTTTGAACGGTCTGTCGGAATTTATTCGATGGCTGTGATATGTAGAATTACACTGTGGGCTTTGTGTTGTCTTTCAGAAAGTGCGGCACCACTGTCGATGCGAGAAATTGAGACAAAGAAATTGTTATCATAAAATTATGTTTGAATCAAAGCGTTTGAAACTGTCAGAAATGGTGGCCCTTGAGGCTATCCAGGACTGTAGGTTAGCTTGCCCCTGGCTCATTGTCTGGTCTAGAAAATGAGTTAGACGTAAGACTTGCCGTCTGGGTTAGAGTCCTGGATAATTACCTGAAAGCATGAGTTAGACATAAGACTTGCTGTCTGGGTTAGAGTCCTGGATAATTACCTGAAAGCTTGGGTTAGACATGAGACTTGCTGTCTGGGTTAAAGTCCTGGATAATTACCTGAAAGCATGTGTTAGACATGAGACTTGCTGTCTGGGTTAGAGTCCTGGATAATTACCTGAAAGCTTTGCGATTGGTTTCTTGCTTTTGCCTCATCTGATCATGTGACTGCTAACGTGTTTCAGAATGCATTGATTGCTGAAAGAGCATGTGTGATCATGTAACAACTTTGTCATGGGTGCGCGCAATCATGTGCGCACACACACATGCGCGCGCAGATGCACACATGCACACATGCACACACACACACCCACGCATACACACCTCAACTGATGAAACGGCATTCTGCTGCTTTGTAGCTTTTTTGCATGCTGACAATGGAGTCGTATTACACCTCCCCTCTGGTCTAACTATATTTTACATTAATTATCACACACACTCACACACATGCGCACACACGCGCAAGCACACACACACACACACACACACACACACACACACACACAGGTTTCTTGTAGGATTTTCTCTTGTATCGAGATGAAGGCACCTCAACTGATGAAACGGGCCTTCTGCTGCTCTTGTAATTTTTTGTTTTGCATACTTACATCCAAATCATATGTCAC
>JAOWAR010162654.1:0-10365 GCA_028571005.1 Clathrina lutea
AAGCCCTACGAAGGAGTACCCGATGCTTATGACTACCAGTCCTTTACCCATTCGCTGTTCTCAAGTTGAAAACAAAGATCCACTACATTCTCCTCCTTTTGTAGAAAGGGCCAGAAATGTCAAAAAATCTCATTTTTTTTCTTTGTCAACCCTGTGTCAATTCTGAGAAATATCATCAATTTTGGAAATTCTTCAAAGTGAAACTTTCTTGGTTCTCGTCATTTTCTTCCACACTGCACGGTCTGGGTGTCCAGACTATGACGTTTTAAGCAAGCACACAAGACATTTTTAGGCAAGTCGGAAATTCCCATGTTTGAAATTTTTACCTTTTCCAAAAATTTTGTCTTCTTCTGAAATGGTTTCTTCTTCAACAAGATCAACTCTAGCTTCAGCCCCCCCTCCCCTCCCCCCCTTCTTTGGCTGTTTTCACCATTCCTCATTTGGAGTGTGTCTTCAGTGCCTAGGGATATTCTCAACCCCTGGACAGTATTTGCATGATGTTCATCAGCTGGCTGGTGTGTTGTATTGGGAAATGATACAGGTTTCCTTTTCTTTTCATGATTTTTTTTCTCTTTTGGTCGGCATGTCCTTGAGGGTTTTTTTTCTTTTAAAGTTTAACTGAAATAAACCGCTCTACTGTTGACACTAGACTGAGAAGTCTGTTCACCTCAAGTTTCCGGCTATATGCTTCTCGAGTGAAACACCCTAGTCCAGAATCGGTCAGGGAAGCGTTCGATTTTTTTTACAGCGAACCGCGCACGAATTAAACTGCAGCTTGTCAATGAGACGACGTTTAGATGGGGCAGTAGAGCAGAGGCCGAGGCCGCGAGAACATCTTTGCGTTTCGATGATTTTTACTGGCACTCGGTGTCGGGGCCACGCCTCTTCTGTAAAGGGAAGGACGGAGCATTTCGTCCTGGCTATGAAGGCTCTGATGGCCGGTCACCCACGACCAACCAGCCTGCCAGATCGCATGCCATTTATGCTACAGGTCATGGTGGCGGCGGCTTCACTTTACTGCTAATAATCCACTTGAACAGATTTGCTCTGAATACAAGGCAAAACAGCTCTTCCAGAACCGTCTGAGACGGGTCAATCATGGCCTCGTGCACCCATGCAGCTCCGGGTGTAGACAGTTTCTCGCGCGTTGTAAACGGTTGAGGAGGATAGAAACAGCATCAACGTTCATCATGTTCATCGTATAGGCCATCCGACTACAGCGGCCCGAGTTTGTGAACAGTGGCCGGCCCGTGGCCGAACGAACAATCGACGCCCCACGATTTTTGATCTCATGGCGCATGGCTTGTTGCTCCGGCCGATCCGGATGACCGCATGCATGTGCAAGAGTGCAGTGTACGTAATTACGTAATGACGGGCGTGCGTGGGCTGATGGCAAGCCAGGTTTGTGGTTCAAAGGCTACCGCGCTCTGGCCTGTCATGGTCTTGCTGCAAGGCAGGCGATGCTCAGGGCAAACCCAGGAGGCCAGAGAACTATTCAATTCAGCTCCACAAACTTACGTATCGCTGTGTTAAGTCGCTGGCCTGATGATGCAGCTTACACCTCCCACTCGCTGGTTTGCAAAACTGGACCAGAGCCCTCAACAAGGTGTAAGAAGAAAAGGAAAAAAAGAGAAAAGAATACACTGAATCAACATTCCCACACTGCCTCCCTCAGTCGATCTCCTCGCGATCAACCTGTACAACCTGCGCAAGTCCCCAGTAACACTCTCCTTCTCAGCGCCTAAAATCGTTTTTTTTTTTTTCCTTCAGTAAGCCGGTACAGTTGCTCTTTGGCGTTAACGCTCTTCTAGCTTTTATCTTTTCATCCTTTGTTCAGAATCTAATCATTTCACCGAACGACAAGCTTATTTTTTGTCTTGCCCAAGTACACTAAACTTTTGTAAAATCTAATCCTTTTTTCACACTTGCTTCAACCCTTTCCAAACAAAATCAATGGCCACTCTGATTAGCAGCACGAAGCCTAAGCGGCGCCAGCCCAAAGCAAAAAAGTTCTTTCACGTGCAACTCTGATCATGATCTGCCGTTCCCTTCTCTGTTTCTGCTACTTTTCAGTGACTTTTCAGTTTTGCTTTCTTCATTAACTGTCAGTAGTTTTCGACGTTCAATTATCTCTGGTCTCTCTCTGTCTCTCTCTGTCTCTTTCTCTCTCTCTCTCTCTCTCGTTCGCGATCGTAGATTTACTGGTCTGGATATGGTCAAGGCCCCGTTTCACTGTCTTGTGAGAGGATCCGGATGTTGTCACAAGGGTACTTATGCTTGCTGCAAAATGAATAAGACTATGCCAAACAAATGGAAGTTGATTTGACACCGAGAGAGTTAGTACTACGATTTATAGGTTTTAGAACGTGTACAAGCCAAGCATCTACCATTGTTTTGATGTGTACGCTTTCCAAACGCTGGTTCACTACGGGCTGGCGACCAGTGGTATCTCGATGTGGACGTCTGGTCCTTTGCTATCCATTCCGGGATTTTTCAGACGCAGACTGCCCTGGTGTTTCCAGAGATTCCGGTGACCGGTTGATGCGTAGTCCGTGGTCGAGTTCAAACCACATGCCCACTCTGGCCACACTGGGTGACCACTGATTGCGGGAAGAAAAACCATTGTTTCGCCCATACGTTGAGGAGGAGCGCGCCAGCGGCGAACCACATATGAAGCACCTTTTGATGTATGGGCCGACCACACGTCTAGCCGACATTCTCTTGCCAGCCGATATTCATGGCCGGCGCGCAAGTTGATGGCCGGAATGGCAGCAGCTATCATGGCTATGGTAGAAGCTCGAAGCGGATGCATGTTGTACCAGTACTTGCAGTAGCTGCATGTATGCAGCAGTTGAGAACGCTGCCCGGACTCCGACCCTTCGGTAGGCCTGCAAACGGTCAACTACTATACTAGTATATGTCTTGTCTTTCTTGTCCAATTTTCGACCCCACTGCACTGGAACGTTGCATATCTGTCCTAGCCCGGCGCACTGAGTGATTTAGCTGAGTTGGGAAACCGTGGTAAACACCTCCGATCGTTACGCAGATGCTGTGCTTGTTAGACCGTTGAGGTGCCGAGTCAATTTGTGGTGCTCTCATCTGTAG
This sequence comes from Clathrina lutea, assembly GCA_028571005.1. Taxonomy (NCBI): domain Eukaryota; kingdom Metazoa; phylum Porifera; class Calcarea; order Clathrinida; family Clathrinidae; genus Clathrina; species Clathrina lutea. The sequence goes on from JAOWAR010162654.1 coordinate 3,106, forward strand.
CAACAGTTTGCACTCAAGGAAGAAGCTGCACCGAAGTCTTGAAAAATGAGCCTGAAACTACGAGCATCGCAAGGTGAGTGAGCATCTTCGGATTGCCATATGCAACGTCTGGGTGGTTTCAGGGGCGAGACCTTGTACATGTATAAACGCCAAGATGAACGAACAGCCTGGCACGGAGGAAAGCTTCCAGGAGCTGGCGTTTTTGACAGGCGACAATACATTTACCTTGGACGCCAACGCACGCGTGAAATCACCGTCAGAAATGTCCCTGTTTGTCCGGAAGCTTTTTTGGCATCGTGTCCCAAGCTGTGCGGGTTCAAAGATAAGGATGCTAACCTCAGCCGAAGTTACTTCGGTCAATCACCTCCTTACTCTGGTCGTTTATAGGCGACACGTGGTGTCGAGATATCTATTGTTCTCCTGCTTGTGAACGGAAAGATCTGCTTAGTTTGACAGAGCGCTTCTTCTTTTTTTTTATTTCTTCGCTATGGCTTCAGCTATTGGCAGGCGGCCGCACTCGATCAAGTACCAAGACTTCGACGACACGGTTGATCCGAGTGTCCCGCTCCACAATGAAAGGGCCTTCTTGGATGGGCTCAGCTTCAGAGCCAAGGTAGGGACGGCTTGCTAATTTCCGTCCGTCCAGAGGATGTGGATCGGCTATTGTCACCGCGGAAATGCTAGTCGAAGGCCGGTCGTGTGTGCGAGACTCTTCTGTCAGCTGAAGACCCCTCTTGTCACTTTCAGTTGAATCTTTTGGGTCACTGCCTTGCATTTTTCTCTCTCCTCGTGCCGAGTGCAAGCCTTTCTTTTTTTTTTCTCTGTTTCTTCTTGTGCAGTATATTGGCTCCCTGGAGATTCCAAGACCGCAGAATCGGCCAGAGATCATTTCCGTCATGCGAAGAATCCGGGTGAGCTGAGAGATGCTGCTTGCTAACCAGGAACGTTCACTAGCCTTTGTATGGATTCCCCGGCAGCTGACCGGCGAAAGCAGCTGTACATACACGTTTGCAAGGATCCTACTGAGATAACCTTCAACGTGTATGACTCTTGATTGAAAATTCAAGTTTGTTGCGCCTCGAGCCGGTGGTGGTGTAGGTGCAGGTGTTCGTGTCGATGTGAAACCAATCATGTTTGTTTCCGCTGTTCTTAATGTTGCAGTATGAGAACAAAGCTCGAGGTGCGCAAAAGATCAAGTGTGACTTGCGCATTGCAGTGTCAGGAGTTCGAGTTACGAAGCGCCAGAAGAAGAAGAACAGAGTAAGTGGCAAACTATACTATAACGACATCCTTTATTTTTATTTTATTAGCATTTTCTGTTTTTTTTTTTTTGTTGGTTTTTGAATATTCACAATTGATGTGATGCATTCAGTATTGCCAGAGGTGCTTAATGATGTTCATTTTGCAGAGAAATTCGTTCTCACCGGCGCAGCTTCTCCTGGAAAGCCCAATTTATCGGTGAGTTTGGGGTGTATAGCCACTATGTCTTGTAACAGCTCCTGATAGTAAGGTCTTTTGCAATCGTTTCTTTGACACGATGGTGACACCATGGTGCCGGTTTCTTCTTTTCCAGGATATTTTTTGTTGCACACGACTCTCTGGACAAGCTCATATTCAGCTTGATCTGCCGAGCGGTTATTGACGATCGAAAGGTCTTCATCTGTGCTGTCTTCAAAGCCTTCAAGAAGGTGTGTACCCGCCAGTTTTTCGTTGTTCACAGCGTAGCAAGAGAGCGGCACTTAACGAATGGGGCAACCGCAGAACAGAAAGATTGGTTTGTCCTAAAACCAACACCAATCAACTTCACCAACTTATTCCAGGAGACTAACTGTGGCTCCTGTGCAAGTTTCTCATAGGAGTGAAGCTGCAACCATGATTTGTGTCGCTGATAGTTCATCAGGCCCAGAGTTTCAAGGAGTGGAATGTTTCCGTGATTTTGCTAAAGACTAGTGGTCTGATAATCAAAAACTGGAACCATTCAAAAACCAAATCCTTAAAGTGTAACCATAATCCACCACGCACACTCATGAGTAATAACCTTTCTTTTGAAGCTCATCGACATCTTGCCGAGACAGGGCATGGCTGACGGACATATTTGAATCCCTTTGTCTAAATAGTCACAAGCAAGTCGAATTGTCCGTAGCATTGGACAAGTGTTTGAGGTGTGCTGCCGCCTGCAAGATGGTCCTGATGCGGCAAACATTCCTGGCCTATTGCCGCCTGACAAGCTGAGGGCAATTCGGGAGAAAGAAGCAGAAGCCAGACGTGAGGCAGAAGATGCAGACAACCTTGAAAGCCTGGATCCACCACCTGCTATGGAGGGCAAAGTTCATGTGGTAAGCCTGCTGTACTCTATGGCAGCATGCTTGTCTTGTGTTATTAGGAGAGTGGGTGAATGACTTAAGGCCATTGTCACATTCCAGCTTCTTAACTGCCAGAGGAATTTTTGTAGCTCCAAATTCCTAGTAGTAACATTGTAATGCGTGGCATTTTAGCCTCCCTGCCGTAGATGCGTGGTAAGCATGTGCTTGGTTCATGTCGATGCGCAGTGAAGCATGTGATTCCTTCGGACCTGCCTGTATTTCTAAGTTGTTCAGATATTTATATTCAGCGACATGCAACTTGACGGTCTCAGTCTTGACCCGGTCCGTCTTGAACCGGAGTAGCCTAGAATGCAGTTTCTGTCTTGTCTGGCCTCATCTCTGTTCAATCAGCTGGTGTCAGTCCTTTCAGTCAATGCGGACTCACCTCTGCTTTGTTATGGTTTGGACGCCTCAAAGGGCCTAAACGGGGTAATGCTGGAGGAATAATTATGAGGGCCGAATGACAAGCCAAGGCCCAAGCTCTGCCCGACTGCTGTTAGTCTGGCGTTACAACATGGGGCATAATCAACAAGCGTTGATGTTAAGATAGCCTCCATGGCAAAGGTGACATTGTTCCTCAAGAAAAACGTGTACAACAGACCGGAGCGAAGAAAAAGGAACTTTCATACAAAAAAAATTAAAATAAGATTCGCATTCATGCTGATGACAGCTGTTTGTCTGGTGGGCGGAAGGGCTGATCTCGGGCGCTCGCCCGGTTCATTTCATGTTCTTGTCATATATCTGGTGTTGTTTTCCCGTTCGTTTCTTCTGTCAATTTCACAGTACAAATGCTGTGGTTTAAGGAAAAAACTAGTTTGCTCGTGACTTGTTCTTTGTAGGCAACGCCAGTACCTTTTTGTCCATTTCTCGTTTCTCGTGTATTGATATCGTCTTATGCGAAGTACAAGCAAGATTCATTTCTCAAGTGTGTTCCTGTGGTTTGTGGTTCCTGTCCTCATGCAAATACTGAAGAGATAGTTCTTGTCTGTCAGTTGAAGTTTATTTAATAGCTAAGAAATCTGTTCTTTCCAACTCCGCTCTCCCTTGATAGCCACTTGGTTTTCCGCCAGCTGCGGAGTCTACCCCGATACGAATCGACTCTTCAAAGTCTGTTCAGCTTCCTGGCGAAGAGCCCCAACTGACATCACTGACTGATGACTACCAGCTGCAGATGCTTGAGTATCAGGAGCAAAATTATGGCCAACAGCAATCAGCGCTGGCACAGATGGCCGCCAGCCAGCAGAGCACTGATGAAAGGAACCTCCTCCAGCAGTTCCACCTAACTCCCCAGCAACAGCAAGCACTCATGGTGCAGTTCTCGGTCCCGGGCCGTCCATTCACTGCAGCCTCAGCCGTCGGCAGCGGACTGCCAAGCCATCCACCTAATGCGCTCGGCTTTCAGCCTACTCGCACATTCCGCACAGTGGGTAAACTTTTACAGTCCTGCTCTCCCCAATGGCTTACCTTCATACTGTGGCAGTGTTGTGTGGAACAAGTGTCATTCAAACTTTGCTAGTCTTCCACAGTGCGGGACTTGTGTTTGTATTCATGTGGCTAGATGATTCGCTCTGGCATACTTAGTAAGGCCTTACCTTGTGGATAAGAAAAGGAGTTGGCTTTGTGACCATTTGTCTTGACTGTTGGGCGATTTTTCTGGGTCGTCATAGCAGCTCGCTGTGTTTGTAATGACCTCAGTCTTGATTTCGTGCCAGGATCGTTAGCATTTAGTACTGGAGGCACAATGAAGGGTAGGTTGGGGGAGAAAGCATACACTCATGGTTGAGCTGGTTTGCGTGTGTTCAAGGGAGATAGGCATGTTATGGGAAGTCACTCAAAGTGTTCCCTTTTGTCCATTTTAGACAAACGTTACTCAGAATCAGATGATGAACGACTCTTCGATGTCAGGAGCCAGCGGTGCAGCAGCAGACATGACAGATGGCCCCGCGCAGACTGGAGCTCTCATCGACGTCTCGCTCCCGGAGACCAACGGCGAACGTGTGAACCCGTTCACTGATGAGAATCTTGACCTGCAGGGGAAGGACGCTGCTGAGGTGAGAAGCTGGGCTACTCAAAGCTTGCATGTTCAGAATACACTGGCGGTCGGTTATGGAGGCTGACAAGGGGTTTGCCACACATGTGTATGTTCATGCACTGAGATTTATTCGGTTTTGTGTACTGGAGGTAGCACGTTGTACATGTATACAGAAAAATAGTGTCCTGTGTGGGAAGGCCAATAGACCCACCGTGTCTGGGAATGGAAGCTTCGGGGGAGGTGAGCGCATGTGTGTGTGTGCGTGTGTGCGTGTGTGCGTGTGTGCATGCAAGTGGAGGCTTATGTTGCATCAGTGTCACATGTGGATGTTTCAAAACCAAGATAAGTTCTGTAGAAGTGCTTCTGGCCAAAGGAAAAAGATCCCGAGTTTTCTTTACACGAGAAAACGTTCTCTGTTGTGAATGTCTTCTTGCAGCAAGTACAGCTCTTGTACGAAATGCAGCGTGCGCAAGCATCGCAACTTCAACTACTCAAGGACCAGCTGGCTTCGGAAACAGCAGCTCGCATCAATGCTCAGGTAAAGAAGAATTCAGAAGAGATCCTCTTCGATAGGAAGCGAGCCTTTTAGAAGTCTGTTTCCTTTCTTTATTTCCTGCACTCTGTTTGGCTTCATCCTTCTTCCCTGTTTGTATCACTGGAAAGAAAAAGGAAAAGTCTTGCTCGTTATTCGTCATGTTCTGCCTTTATTCTGTTTTTCTTTGTTCTAAGTTTCACACTCGCTGTCCTCCTTGCTTGCTTGTGTTTTAGGCACATGTTCACCACCTCCTTCGTCAAAACAATGAGCTCGTGGGCCGTGTTAAGCAACTCGCTGACCAGCTGAAGCAGTTCAAGTCGGCGTCACCGGGTACGGCTGAGCCACTTGTCTCTCTTGTGTCTCCAGGGGCGGCTCAACCGGCTCCTCAGCCTGCACGGAGAAGCCCCAGCCCGCAGAGTAGTGCCACCGACAGCATGTCGGCAGAGACAGAGGAGTCCTTCGCTGTGTCCACCGGCACTGAACCCTCGGCCACACCGAAGCCCCAGGTTTCCTTCCAAATGCCCGCAGCAGCAAACGGCGAGGTGGCTATGCAGCAACAGACAGGCGGAGGTCACTTCATGCCATTTGATTTTAAAGCCGAGCAGAGTGCAGCTCCGGAAGACGACCGCTTCTCTCCTTTCAATGAGTTTGAACAGCTTCGACCGTCTGCAAATTAATAATGATTCAAATTCAGTAATCTCTACCTGTCACTTCAACCCCAAAGAATTTTCGTTTATTTTAAAAATTCAGCTTCATGTTTATTGTATGCGCTGGTTTGTGCAAATTTTACTGTTTTTTTTTTTTGTTTTTGTTTTTTTGTAGCTATCCAGGTGGTGTTTCCACTGTGTTGTCACACTTTTCATGCTGCAAAATCGTTACGCTATACTTTCTCTTTCTGCTTCGGCTTCATTGATTGCTTTAGAGATTTTGTGACCTTCAAGGTGCTGTCCCCGCCAGCGCAGTGAGAAAAATCCCCTTCCGTTTATCGTCACACGTTTTTGGTCAAGTGCTTTGATAAACAAAAAAATGTGCAACGCATAGTGGCTTTGATTTGTTCTACCTTCAGCAGTGTACTTTTTCTTCGATATTGTGTTGGAGATATTGGTCAAACCAAATAATCGTATTTTAGCCCACTGGGTTCCTTTCCTCTCCATGTGTACTGTTTAGTGTTTAAAGATTGGGGAGGGAAGATCTGTATGCTGTCATGTTGTGTTGGTGTATTGCTCCGTCTATTTCCCGTGTCTTCCTCAGTGAATTGCTGGTGAAAAAAATACTGGCGTTAAGGCTTTCTCTTGCTCCGGAACAAGTTCATTATCTTTCCGGTGTTTCCGGTGGGAAACGGGGATAACGGGTGCCATGGTGAGAGTTCTGTCATATCACAGCTCTCCTAGTCAGAGAGAGGAAAAAAATAGTTTGAACCACATAGGCTGACGTGTGAAAGCTGGCAAGAGTTGTGTTCATCTGAAAATTTACTCAAACTCCTGAGAAATTTACTCGAACTCCTGAGAAATGTTTGTTTTTTAAAGGGGCAGTGTCACGAAATTTGTGGCTTTTGTCAGTTAATTTTAGTGGGGGAAAATAATGGCCACCAGTAATGCGTCAAGGCGGGTGCGTTGTCCATGACCATGATTGGCTGGGCAGACCTGAAGCGAGCCAATGCACATTCACGGTCCTGTGGTGTTTCCAGGCCATGGGTGTCTCAGATTTCGAACAAATACCATGACACTGCCCCTTTATTTTGCCATCTCAACTTTAGACCAACCCTGTCAGAATGATTGAATGCAACTATTGTCTTATGCACGGAAAATGATTCTTAATCACGCAGCCACAGACCAAACTGCATACATTTTGAGGTGTGCTTCATATGTTATTACAAACGTGTTCTGCACGGAATACATAGTATTACAGACGTGTGCTGAACGGAATACATGGATGGTATTACAGACATTCGCTGCACAGAACACTAATACCAGCCCAACCATAAGAAAACTGAGAAGAAATGTTTATCGAACCTGTATTGCAGTGTGGGCAAGTACCATCACAAAACTGATGTGATGGTGACAGCAGTAGGAGGCTTGAGGCCGTCTTCCACCCAAGTTTGACTTTTGTGCATACACCGGCTGCAGCTAGCTGTTCCAAACAGCCAACATTCCTCGTAATATCCGGACTGAAATTACGATGACTGATTCTCACTCAAACCTGCAGGTATATATGATCTCAGTTTATGGGGTGCTCAGTAAGCTAAGCCCCCCCCCCCCCACCTTTTATTGCAGGTCATGTGGCCCTCAGTGTGATGTTTTACGAGTGCAATCACTGCATCTCAATGTCTC
>JAOWAR010162665.1:0-10364 GCA_028571005.1 Clathrina lutea
TTATTGCAGTCACGGGGCTCTTGCCAGCTACGCCAGAGGAAGATTGAAAGAGTATCTTAAGCCTGGATTGATGTCTTGCCTACCGCAAACTGCTGGAAAGAGTTTGTTTTCTTCAAGGAAAAAGTCTGCCTGTCACAAAAGCGGTAAGCGAAGGGAAGATACATTTTTGGGAAAGTAAGAGTCTTTTGTGGTTGCTTCCTGGGGATGAACTCTGTTTTAGCTAAAGATATTGTTAAAGGGGTCAACTGTTATGTATGGGAGCCAGGGATTAATACACCTGAGAATGAGAGACTTGCTTTTGGGGAGAGATGCCTACCAATGATCCTTGTTGTGTTGCTGCTCGAATCAGGCGAGGGCAAACCCTCCTCCTCCATGTTGCTGCTTTCGTCATCTGAATCAGCTGAGGTCAGTGAAATGTGGAAATTTCGTCGCACTCTCTCTCTCTCTTGATGCCAACCGCCAGAGTGGACTGCTGCACCTTCAGGAAGGGCCAGTCAGAGTCTTGTTCAAAAAGAACAGAATATGAGCGTTCTTTGGCGTTAAGGAGGCCCAGCATTGGTCAGCTACACGACCAGATGGCAAACACATTCGGTCTGAGGAAATGGATGAGGCTAGGGCCGCTAGCCATTACCTTGCAAGCTGCAACACACGTGTTCCTTCAATGGCTTTCCACCACGCAAGAAGGTTGTCATAGATCCTAATCTCCTTAATTGTCTTGTAGAATACGATCAAACTCTTCTTCTACCTTTGCCTTCACTGTTGCAAGGCAATGAGTTGGCTTGTCCTTAAAAAAGCGTACACTGGAACATCACTTCCAAGGAGGTCTGCTTCATTTTTGCTGGTGGCTTAACGTGTTCATCTTCCCTATCAGGTAATGGCTGCGATGTGGAGGGGAAAAGGCATTGCATGTGGGTCTTGACTTCGTCAACTACCTGGCCATATTGTAGCCTGTTCAGGGTTCAACCGTGGTGACCCTGTCGATCGAGGAGGGTCGTCATTGGCTTCATCTGAAATCCGCGTTACGGATCTTCCAGTATTGCACTCTTCACTTGTGAAATTGTGACAAAGTCGTCACTTTCTCAGCGATCTTTTCTCCGGTGTGCCTTTCCAGAAAAGGTGCAGTCGCCATGCAGCAAGAGACCAGATTAAATTCTGGTGTGAGAAAGTGGCCAGTTAACGTCAGATAACTCTCCACTGCTGCACTCCTTCAAATGTCAGTCATAAAAGATAGTGCAGTAGCATCGTCACTCGTGAGCAGATCCTTGAGTTTACCAACAGCAAGATCATGTTGCCTCTCAGTTCAAGCAGTGATCAGTGTCTCCTGCTGGGCACAGTGTAGCCAGGCTTGACGAAAGCCATCAGCTTCTTCAAGCCCTTGTCGTTGACCATGCTCATTTGGCAAACCTCCCGTGCGCACCAGTTCGCAAGGAGCTGCGTAATCTGTCGTGTGCGACTACGGTATTACGGCACATGGTCTTCTTAGCCATTGGAGAACTGTCAACGACGCTACGTTGAAGCTTCTTGCTTGGTACTGACAAAAATCATTCACCGCTGACTTTCAAGCCGAGTTGAGATTTGACATGCGCCCATAAGTTGCTTGTTGTTGACCCATTGCAAACTAGAATAGTAGCGGATTGTCCATTGCAAAAAAAAGTTTACACATTGCCCTTCCCTTGGAGGGCACATTTCTATCAATGTAACCAAATGCAAGCAAGGTGGAGGCAGTGTGCATTTCCTGGGCCCTCCACATGTCAGGAGTTATGAGGATTCCTTGGTCTAGGCGGATCTTATGGGCAATTTCTTGCGCAGTTCGCTAAAGTTGCTCAACTATTGAATTGTCTTTTACGGAAAGGAATTGAGTTCAGCTGGGATGATTCCTGCCATGTGGCGTTTCAGAAGTAGAAGGCTCTGCTGACGACGGCGCCAGTTCTTGCCTACCCCGAATATGAGGAGTTTACTCTCCACATGGATGCAAGCAAACTCAGTCTTGGAGCTGTATTGGAGCAATAGGGAGCAGACAGCTGTCTTCCCCCTGTGGTATTTGCGAGTCGTAGCTTGTTTAAGCATGAGTGAAATTACGGATAACTGAGTTGGAAGCTCTTTGGGTTGTGTGGGCAGCGAAACACTTCCGTCCTTATCTCTACGGACATCACTCTACCGTTTTCACAGATCATGCGCCATAGCAGACCTTCTCTTCCATGGCACATCCACCCGTAGAGTTGGCGGGGTGGGATATTCTCATCAGGGACCTGGAAATCGAAATTCGTTATTGTCCTGGAAAGAAGAACTTAAATGCAGATTCTCTGTCGCGCTCTCCTCTGAAATGATGTCCAGGCGTCTGGGATGGTGGCTCGTCTCTTTGTGGAAGAAATAATTTGCATGGCTGAGTGTGCCGGAAGATCAGATTTTTGTCTGCTATCAGGAAAGAAATCTGTCGGTTGATTGGTATTCACCAGGTTAACACTACTGCTTTTCACCAGCACACAGATGGTCTAGTGGAATTGATGAATTGCGCTTTGATTGCTCTTTTGGCAAAACATGGTCACAAATACGGTCCTCAATGGGATGAACATCTGCCATATTTGTTGTCCGCGTATCGAATCAAGGTACAGTACTCCACAAAGTTCTCGCCGCTCAAGATGCTGTATGGTGGAGATCATCGGCTCGTTTCCTAACAGCAGAAATGCTGTCAGGACCACGAACAGCGTACCAAGTGGCCTCGGACGACTATCCTACTGAGCTTGTGACTGGGCTGTCAGAGAACTGGGAAATTGCACACCTGAATGTCAACAAGGTTCAGCGGCAGCAGCAGAAAGGTTTAGACAGAGCAAACAAGGCCAAGGATTGGTGCTTTGCTGTGGGAGAGGGTGTTATTGTTTTCTTCCCTCAGGAAGCTACAGGCAAACAGACCACTCTGGCTTCACCGCAGCACGGGCCGTATGATCTTGCCGGTTTGACTGAACATGGTGCCAGTGTTCGGCAGCGCTCTCAACAAAAAAGCAACCGGTTTCTGTAAATTTGGAGCGTTTTAGCCCTTGTACAGTTGAGGAGAGAGCTGGGAATGAGTGGTTAGGTCGGCATAGCGTCACGTGGAGTGCAGCTAGGCGTCCGTTTCGACCTTCACTTTTGTTGAACTGTGAGCAGAAACTACAACTATAGGTTTTGTTGAACTGCGAGCAGTAGATATAACTATAGGTTTGTGGTATTTTATACCTTGTTCTTCTTCTTGTTGTTCCTCCAAGAAGCTCCAGGATGAGCTTTTATTTCAGAAGGGCCAATAGTGATGTGTGACTTCCAGCGTACCTAATTTGTGGCTTCCGGCGTTCGTCTTTATATTCCATGGAAGCGTATTGTGCTTCACTTTTCAGCTTGAACTATCTTTCCTTATCACACCTCTCATGCTCTGGCAGTCTTTGATTGTCTTGCTTGCCCTTCTACTTCTCTCCCCAATCGGGCGCTCCCTCGTCTTCCCCTTTGATGACTCTCTCATTCATGTTGTTGTGTGCATGTGATTAGGGGGAGGGTTTTACATAAACCCTTAGGCCAAATCGTGCCAGCTTTCTGGTAGGTCACAGTAGATGAATTTTGGTAGCTTCAAAATTCTGTGGTGGTAGTGGTAGGGAGATTAGGCATGAATTTATGGTACATGGTTAGCTTCCATATCGCTAAAGTAAAGAAACTGCTTAGTGTTCCCAAATGAAAGGCCCATGCAGGGAGGAGCGATAAAAGATTAAAATCATTGTAAAAAGAGTAAGAAGAACCGTGCCAAGAAAGCTGGCAGCCGTTGGCCCCGAGACGCGCATGATTCTACGAGTCTACACGTTCAGCCATTCTGTGAAAGTCCGGTGCAGCTTCACCACCCATGTGGGTGAAACTGATCCCACAACGCCTAAGTTAAGGGGGTAGGAATTCGTGCTGTTCAGTTTCTTTTCTTCGCGGCATTCACGCTGAGTTTGCTGATCGCTCAATCCCACCTCTCACAATCGTGATCCCGGGAACGGCAGAACGGTTTGTGTACTTTGTTGCATAGCTTCATCATTTCCATTTTTGTGCTCTAGAGAGTTTACACGTCTGTAGATAGAATCTAGTCTATAACAGTCTTGTGAACATTGTCGTCACCGCTGCACATACCTGACTCATGGTTTACAGAGTTTAAACGGGTGACTCAAGGGGAATCATTTTTCATATTCCCGGGCTACTCATCGGATCTGTGGTGTGTCTTTCTTGGCAGGCACGAAGTCATACGAAATTGCCAACTCCATACCCTCTGAAAAGGAGAGGTGGGAGGTCGCCAAGGAGATCTCAACGGAATATTTTTGTTGGAAGCTTGCTATCTATTTGGACTTGACGTGGGAAGATGTGGACATCCTGAAGGCAAGTATATATACACACGAGGATAAATGTAACATGAGGAACCTCGCCGCTGAAGTCCTGGATTTGTGGGTACAGCGAAAAGAGTTGAAGCCCACCAGGAAGGCTCTCTACGAAGTACTAATGAACATGATGCGTAAAGACATCGCATCGAAGTTCAGGGAGATGTGGCAAGAGCAAGCATCGAGAGGGTCTGCTCACCCTATGCAGGATGGAGATCAAGGTAAACAGCTATTCATACAATGTGCTTTGACTGAGGGGTGGAATTGGTGTCTGTCAAATCCTTAAGTTGTGGACAAAAAGGCGGCGAGATCATCTTGATCGGTGCTGAGCGGCGCTGGATGTCTTCTTCTTTTCGTTTAAACAGATTCTTCCAAAAATGAAATGCTCCTTGAACATGATCATAGCGAGGAAGGACACGGTGCTTGCAAGGCTGGTGGTAAGCGAATTTGTATTGGCGTAAGGGGAGGAGGGTGCATGAGAGAGACATAATAAGTGTTAGGGACACTGAGGGAGAGGACGTTCAAGTGACCAGGAAGGGACAAGAGCAAGAGAAAAAGAGAAGCAGAGATTGGAGAAGGCAGTTGACGGGGGGTATACAGAGAGACAAAGAGTGCGTCAAAGCGTGATGATTGATTTCCTGAAGGGCAGTTCAATTTATGGGAAAGGAGAAATGCGACTACAGCTAGTCGTCAGCAGGCAAAATAATAGAAGAGATCACGTAGCCCGTTTCTCAATACGAGAAAGAAATCCAAGGTAAAGTGTAGACCAAGCAGAATGCAGATCAAGGGCATGGTGGGAAGTCTTTTCGAAAACTATGGGCGAAGGGCTTAAGTCAAAGAGTAGGATTTTGTAGAGAAGCAAGGAGGTAGCATGCTTGAGAGACTTCAGCTTCCGAGCACCAAATCCCTGCCCCTACCAGGCCCGAGTGCTGGCACGACTATAGAGCACTTCCTTTTAACTTCCCATGGATGGAGGCTACGATCGATGAAAGTGATCGGTCTATGCTTGTTTAAGTTGTTTTTCAAGTGGCAGTGCTATCTCATCTCCACCCTGGATGTAGTGGCATTTCCTGGCCATCTATTGAGCACTCGCCGTCCCGCTGAGCAAGCAGCAGTGAGCGGCACGAGAGCTATTGTCACCAGATTTTAGATCAACCGTGCGATCTCGACGAGTCCACAACCGTTCTGTGAAAGTCCGATGCACCTTCACCACGTTGACAGATGTAGATGAAACTGTCCGATAAGGCCTAAGCTAAGGGGTTCAGGGGGATTCTCGCCATTCAATTTCTTTTATTCGCCTTACTCACGCTCACTTCGCTGCCCAATCAATACCACTTCTCACAATCGTGATCCCGGAAACTGCAGAATGGTTTGTGTATTTGTTGCATAGCTTCGTCATTTCCAGTTTTCTGTGCTCTAGAGAGTTTACACCCCTGTAGATAGCATGTGGTGTTTCACAGTTTTGTGATCTTTGACGTCACGGCTGCACGTACCGGACTCATGATATGGAGAGTTTAAAGGGGTGACTCAAGGGGAGTCATTTTTCATATTCCCAGGTTACTCATCGTATCTGTGGTGTTTCTTTCTTCGCAGGCACGAAGACACCCGGCAACGTCGTACCCTCTGATAAGGAGAGGTGGAAGGTTGCCGAGGAGTTTACAACCAGGTCTGAATATATGGGGCTTGCGATTAAATTAGGTGTGAAGATGGATGATGTCCGCCGCCAAGAGAGACAACGGTGTTCATGTCACCCAGTGTTAATCACCGCGGATGTCCTGGCTTTGTGGGTACAGCAAGAACCGTTCATGGCCACCAGGCAGACTCTCTATGATGCACTGACGGCCATCAAACACAATCGCATCGCGTCCCAGTTCTCGAAGACGTGGAAACATTAAATGTCCAGAGAGAAGTGATTTTTTGGCAGGCAGAGGTGGAGCTCCGTCAGACGAAAATTTGCGTTCAGTTAATGGCGTGGTTTTGTGCTGATATGCTCTTTATCGCCGTTGCAGGGGTACTGCGATCAGATTTGACCTCATGGTGTAGACCTTTGCATCTGCAGTGACGTTATCCTAAGTAAATGGTGTTCTTTGCGAAAGTCTTTGTCAATTCCTTTTTGAGATACTTATACTCAGTGGTGTAGTCTCAAAGTGGGTGAGTGTATGACAAGTATGGCACTAAAATATGGACGTGAAGTAGCGTGTAAGCCCACTACTGTGCATGCATGGGATAAGGTGTAGCATGAGTACATGGATAATAGAGTCTTTGGAGGTGTGGTGGGGGAAGTGAGTACATGCTTGAACAAGGTAAGATTTGTACCGACGGTCTTCTGTTTGCATAACGATGGATCAAGTAAGTGGATATATACCGCTTCAAGAAATTCCAGATGATGCCTAGATCGACAGAGATACAACACTCTGAAGTCAGTCTCCGCATACGTTTCACAACATTCCTTATTGGCTCCCAGATGGCAGGCGATTGCAGACTGGTACCCTTCAGCCGGGTGTCATGTTTCTTGGGTGGACGACCACGGCCCTTCTTTCCTGGTTCTTTCCATTCGATGACGTGTTTCTCTACGTGTTGGTTTACACACTCACCAAGCCGTTGCGAAGTCTTCCCCACGTATCGGCTCTCACAATGCCCACACGCAAAAAGATAAACCACATTACTCAGGGACAGGGTGGGGATTGTTCCTTTGGAAGGCTAAACGCTATGATTGGTCTTATAAACAGCACGTACCTTACGAGCAAAATACGCCAAGCATACTGCATCGCTCGTTCTTATGACGGGCTGCTCGGTTTAGGGACTGAGCCGAGGAAACCGGATGCCAAGCGGGCAAAGTTTGGGACCGATACGTCGTTGCTATGGATCTAACGTAATCCACTTGTCAAGTATATGGCCTGTGTAGCCATTCTTCAGCAAAATGCCACGTAGAATATTGAAGTCTTCCTCGACAACTGACGGCGAGCAAAAACGTGTAATTTGGTTCGTCAGCGCACAGAAAAACTTGATCTAAGTAGTAGTGTCGGTAGCGGTCCGGGGCCACCACAGCAAAGGGCTGGTTGCGAGGGGCTCCGGCCGCACTATGACGTCATCACATGACGTCACAACCCTGTGACGTCATCACGTGACATCGTGCGCACTGTGATATGACATCATGCGTATCCTCTATCATGTGTGTATCCTAGCCGTCACGTTTGTATCATCTATCCTAGTAGCCTAACTAGTGTCCGCAAAATGTTTTGCAACATTTTTCGCTAATTTTCATTGGTGACGTTTCTAACGGAAATAATTCAAATTTGAAAGTAACCGAAATTCTCCGCCGAAATACCCCGTTCCCACCTATTCTCCCTCAAAAAAAATATTCGAGTGTTTCTCTGCATCCTCCCCTCTCTGCTACCCCGAAAATAATCCCGCATTCCCCGAACACCCCGCTTCTCCCTCGGAAAAACACACTCCTTCGGCAAAACACAATCTCTCTCGGCAAAGCACTCTCCCTCGGCAAAACACACTCCCTCGGCAAAACATAATCCTCGGCTACACTCATCACCCTCGACAAAACACTCCACACTCGGCAAAATACACTCTCTCTCTCTCGGCAAGGGACTCTCCCTCGGCAAAACACACCCACGAAAAACCACTCCACACTCGGAACAACATCACAATCGAAATACTCAAAGGCTTTATCCAGAACTCGGTAAAAAGAAATAATCCCTCATTCTCAAAGCTCTATTTCTCCGAACACCCCGCCTCTCCGTCGATCAACAGTTTTTCTCTCCTGACGTTGATCAAAGCTCCACTTCGAAAGCCATGATTACCCGCTTCCGACGTATTTCTCCGGCTCCCAGACTCTACCTTCTTTGAAATCAAAGTAATCGCCTACCGAGCTCGAGGAATTCTCCGTTCGAAATCAAAAGATCGGTCAACCCCAATCTCCAGCTTCAAGGCTCTCCAGTCCTTCCGACCTCTGCCGGCGATTTGAAAATAATTATGACGGTATGATCAGACATGCGTGTGACTACCCCTCCGAGCACTGGTACGATAATATTCATACCAGCATACGATCTATATCCTGAACATTTGTACACAGTGCGTACGACCGGCATGCAGATAAATTGCCTCGTCTTCAAGTCAATATTCAGTTGAACTGAGTTTTCTCGAGCTATTTTGAAAAAGTTTGTCTCTCGTTCTTACCATCATGGCCGCCGTGAAGAAACCTTCGTCTAGCTGCTTGGAGCCCGCCGCGAGAAGAGAATTTTTCCTGTTGAAGGCGATTTCCGATTTCCTTCTGAAAACCTGTAAGGTCTACCCTCAAGGTGAGTTGTCTTTCCGAACCTTTGTTGATGATTCAAAAGCTAACGTTTCTCTTTCTTCTTCCAGTGTCAAACGATCTGTCCATCGTATTATTGTCCCTTCGTGGTGAAATGTTGAACACTTCTGAACGAAGAGTTGACGAGACATCAATTCAAGTTCGCTCTGTGCATCCAAGTGGAATTAGAAAAGGAACAACTTTTTGGTAGCAATACCATTTCCAGGCAATACTTCCGAAGGCGAGCGACGAGAATTTTGTCTCCGAACGACATTGACGAAGTCCTGTCGTCTGCCTTCGCGCAGATTGACAAGAAACTTAAACGATGGTCTCAGAATGCGTCTGGCTGGGTTCTGAAGCGTGTGACTGCTGTGTTCCTCGATGTCAGCAATTATGACGAGTTGACGGGAAGCAGTTTCATCGAGGTGCCACCTGAACTTTAGAGCAAGCAAGCAATCATCAACGTAAAAAACACACCTGACCGATGCTTGCAGTGGTCCATCCTGTCCGCGCTGCATCCTGTATATATATATATATATATAAACATATATACCACACGGCAAGCATCCCTACCCTGTCAGCAAATACAAGTCGTTTGCCGAAGAGCTGGATTTCTCTGGTATGTTTGCACGAATGCTTTTTTTTTTGTGAGTGTTTGTCGTCAATCTAATTATCTCTTTGTAGGTGTTTGTCGCTTGTTGTAGAACTGCTATAATTTTTAGTGTGGAGTACGAGTGATTAATTTTTTTTCTTCCTGCAAATCCGATCGTGTGATCAATTTGCTGTTCTTGGAACATCAAGGTAGATCACATGATGGGTGGATAAAAGATTTCAATCGTCTCTGTCAAGACCAGAACAAGTATCACTATAGGAAGTTCTTTTGCTTGAAATGTCCGTCATCATTCAAGACGCAACAGTCTCTAGAGAAGCGTAAAAGTCTGTCGAGATGCGTCTGAAGCAATCGTTACCAATATGCCTGACGAGCCCTTACTTATATTCAAGAATCACGGAAAGTCATTGAAATGCCGATTTATCATCTCCGCTGTCACAGAAGCGCTTGTGAGAGATTCCTGACATCTCCGGGGGTAAAACTGTTAAGGATACGGAACATGTACCGTGTAGTGTTGGTTTTGTTGTCATGCGTTCTGATGGTGTGGTTACCCAGAAGTGGTTTTCTGTGGGGAAGATTGCAATGAGGAGTTCTTCAAGCAACTGGAAAAGGTGAAGACAAAAATATACTTTGACCTAGTCAACAAAAGGAGAATGGTCATCACCCCGCAACAACATGTAGACTTCAACACGGCTGAACGTTGCTACATCTGTCAACAATGTTTCACCGAAGAGAACCGGAAAGCTCGTGCCCACGATCACATTACAGGTATGTGTGTGTGTGTGCTTGTTTTTGTGAGCTTGTCTGTCTTTCCTAAGAATTGCTTGTATTACTAAGAACTGCATGTTTGCTCGTGTGCTTGTCTGCACTTTTTTTTGTCATTGCATGTGATTGTCTTTAATTTTTTTGTTCTGCATGTCACTGTTGCATGTTTGCTGGTCTTTAAATTTTGTTTGTTTCTGTGTTTTATTTTTGTCACTGATTGCATGTTTGCTTCGCTTCTGTGTGTGTGTGTGTGTGTGTGTGTGTGTGTGTGTGTGTGTGTGTGTGTGTGTGTGTGTGTGTGTGTGTGTGT
>JAOWAR010162676.1:0-10363 GCA_028571005.1 Clathrina lutea
ACTGACCATGTACATCATGGCAGTCAGAAAATTAAATTTGGATTCATGTATGCATCCATCTGCTTGGCCGGCCTGAAATTTTCTCTGTGAGTTACTGTTACTTTGCGACAAAATAGGAGTGTCTGGCTTCTTTTAATTTCAACCTCTTTATCCCAACATGGCTCACCAAATATTAGGATTACCCTCCAAACGTGTCTCTGACTTTCCTGAAGTTTGGATACGATTTTGCAAAATCCCAGACACGCGTTTTGACGCTTAGTAACAGCAACTCAAACAGAAATTTTCATCCCTATTGAGGATATGGCCGCGAAGAGGGTGTTTTAAACAATTCGGCGGATGGATGCCATGTGCAGATTGCGATATATTAGCTGGATGGAATGTGTGGTCGTTGTATGTGTGTGTGTGTGTGTGTGGGAAAGAAATGACCGCAGATCATGCACTCCCATCCGTGCCAGGAGTTTCTGAATGCTTCTTGTTTCATGTACAGGTGACAGGCCCAAAAGCTGACCTGCGCGTCTCTCAAAACGGAGTGCAAGGGTGTAGTTCATCTTTCTGATGTTCATGAGGCGATAGACACCAGCGCGATAAGGGGATAGACACCAGCGCGGGGCATAGCCGCCGAGACGGCACTTGTAGCACACCGTGCCGTGCAGGTGGGGAGGGGAACACACTAGCATCCATAACTGGCGATGAAGCACAGCTCGGGAACGTGGGTGTAAAAAAGACAGATATTTCTGGTGGCCTTGCCAACAGCAACCAATCACACTCGAAGAGCAGAAGGCGCTGAACAAGTTTCAAAAAAAAACGGAATAAAGGAGCGAGAGAAAGACCAAAAACTAAAGGACGAAACGCTGAAGAAAAGACAAAAAATAGAAAAGAAGAAACCGGTCGACCTGAGGAGTGGCGAATTTGGGGGAAATGAAGAGAGTCAATATGGCCTGAGGAAAACTACATGGGAAGGGGAAACTTGTCTACTGATGAAAAATGGCTGATGGAATAAAGCCAGACCGGCCTATAGCTTGCCAGCCAGGAATGGTGCCTTTGCGTTCCGGAACAACAATCCTCCTCACGAGGTCTGGCTGGCCATGCACAAAGGAAAACTCTCTCACTATGAAAAGATAGTAAGAAGAACAAAAGAAGGGGAGGCCAACTCTACTGAAACAGTCACTGGCCCCAAGCATCCGATTCGTCAGCTTGTCAGCTCACCCTCACAAAGACGAGTTCATGGTGAAAGTTTAGTGTTAAGACGGAAGCTGCGCATCTCGACATGGTCGTATAGGTGGATAGACCTATAGTAGTTACAAAACCTTGAATGGGTCTACAAGACTTATATTCCTGACGGCTAGGGCCTATGGCTTGCAGAGTTGAATGTTCCCTTGAATCATCGTGGTTGCTACAAATGCGCCTGGACGTTATCATAAGTTTAGGCGTGTGCCCGGGGGGGGGGGTCAAGCCATCTCCCATGGACACTGAGAGCAAGAAAACTGCCATACGACTAGCTCAGTTCGGCCAGAAGGAAGGACGGGAAAGTTGGGTCTGGCAACAAGGCGAAAGACAACACACGGCATTCGACTGAGAAGCGAACCATGGCTTGCAATCCTCAAGGGGCGACCAAAACATTGCCCTACCATGCCGTTCTCACACACGTGCACGCTGACATCAATCACGCATTCCCTCACACCCAAACGTTTACTCACACTAGTCTCCACCGAGTTCATACTTCTCATTTCACTCACCCAAGTGCTACCAACACCTAAAATATTCACACTTAAACTCTAACCCTGTCCTATGTTTCCAATCCATCACCCTATCGGTCCAGTTTGTTGCCGTTCCTCTGGCTGTCAGGCTACGATCCTTTACCTCCTGATGATGGCGTAGACACCAAAACGTCGATTTTTTTCCATCTTTGTCAATATTTACCCTGTTTGGTCAGAACAAACGATTCTTTTTCTTAAAGAATACCGTGCCAAATCAGCTTGAGATGTTGGACGCCGGCTGAATTTGGTAGCAAGCTTGGTGCATGATTGGGAAGGGTCGGGCGCAGCCCGCTCGCTGGCGCCAGCTGCAGTTTGGCAGCAGCTGCCAGTGCCAGGGCCTAGGGCCGAGGGCGGCGCCGGCAGCCAGTCTCGAGAAGACTGTGGATATAGGTCCATAACAATTTGCACTTCAGGGTGAACCGACAAACCGATAAACAGAGAATCTTAGAATTGGTTCGAACGGTTCGAGTCCGTGGATCGATCCTATTACAGAACCGAACAGTTTCCGCCCTAGGTGTGCAGTATATTGCACAACACCACGTTCATTGGCTATATACATTGACATATTTTCTGCCTTGTGCGCATCTCCAACAGATGTTTCATGAGGAAGGTAAAACTAACTCCTACTTGGACAGGTAAGTAAGTAAGTAAGTATGGTAAGTAAATGGACAAGTAATTCTAAAGAAGAAAGGGAAGTGAAGTAGAGGAAAGGATGGAAAAAAAGCACAGTGGAATAATATGCCAATGCCCCAACCAGGATTCGAACCGGGACCCTAGCTGAGCGGCTGATGCTCTGCCTATTGCTGCGGCTATCGGGACCGGCGACTCACCGGTCAGGCCAAATGACACCTCAACCACCCTCCTTTTCCACTCCCTCACAACATAGGCCCACACGACTAACCGCTCCCAAACGGGGACCTGTCACGGCATAGGTGCATCCCGCACCCACAAGGAAAGAATAAATTATGTCACGGGAGCGGTTAGTCGTGTGTACTGTGTAGTGCTCGAAAAATATATTAGCTTTAGCGAGCCAAGGTAGAAGTGAGTTCTACACCCAAGTCGCCAAAGTGGGAGCAATGACTCTTGCCTACTCGCCAAGTGGCTATTGAATAAAACAATTATTAGACGAATCATTGAAATATACCGAGAAAAAACCTTGCACATTTTTTAATGTTACCATGGTTACCAGAGGCTGATTGTGTAAGTGGATGCGTCAACTGTAAAGGTGATCAGCGATTTTTAACATTCACCCACCACTCACGTTAGCTTTGGGTCAGGCATTCAGTTCGGGTTGGGGAAGTGGGGCGGGCTGAAATGGCGTCAAAGGAAAGGCTGAAGACAACGCATTTTAAGGGCATCACGCCGGGAAATGTCCTCGCTTCCTTTCAATGGCCTGAGACGGAATGTAAACCATGGGCTTTGTTTTCGGCTACCGCAATATCGACTCGCTTGACTGGCCAGCGCAAGTTTTTTTTGAAACATTCCTTCTTTTCGCGGATGCTTGACCAAAAGCATGTGGAAGCGAGGGCTGACCTTTTCTCTTCATTTTGACAGTTCAGCTCGCTACTGTGGCATTGAGGCCGACAATTTCCTTCCCACCGTCGATCCAGGACAAACCCTCTCCCTTTCTCAATGAATCAAACCATAAATTAAAAGATTGCCCAATCTACGCAGGGTTAGTCCCGATCTCTCGGAACAGAGAGCTATCAAGTAGTGAGTGAACGAATGTTCGAAAGTTCGAGAGGTTCGCTAAGCTGAGCGAGCTGACTTGATAGTATCAAGTCAGATCGACTTCTTGTCTTTCGGAATGCCGTGCCTCAGAAAAGTGTTTCTCCAGCAAACAAAACGTGCTTTTCGTAAGGAGGGGAAACAAAAAGAGTGAGATCAGGGAAAATTTGTGAACTTTGACAGCTCAGCGATTGAGGTCGAGGCAGTTGGTAGAGGTAGAGGCGCGAAAGGGGATGCGAGCCTTGGAGAGCACCGTGTGTATGTAGATCGGCGCCGCGTCGGGCGCCGGGCTTCCAGCCAATCGACAAGTTTTATTTTTCATATTATTTTTTTTGAAAACACGGGGTTGGGGTGGGGTTGCGTTCCCGCGCCCCCTTCTTATATTCGCCGTTATAGACCGCGACGGGCCGCCGCTGCATTGGACATAACTATGGTCTTCTGCCTGGTAATCTGGGCTCACCCTAAAGTCACCGCAGAAAAGGAGAAAAGAAACCTGATTGGTTCTCGGTTGAAACCTGGTTGGACTTTCCAGAGGAGGCACTTTGCCACTGTGTCCCCACGTCTTGCATCCGCCACGGGACAAGTACGGCGTGTGATGGTTTAAAAAAACTTTAAACCAGCGCAAACTGCAGGCCGCGCACGTACAGGTAGGCCCACGCGACCTACGCCATGGACTACCGGTCACGCCTGCTCGACCATACAGATGCTCACATTCGTTCACGTACCAGTATCTACATGTACGCGCGTATGTCCTCCGTCAACCGGATCGCACCACGTGGCGGACAAGAGGAGAAAATAGAGAGGATTAGTGAATCGTCAACGCGAACGAAACGAAACGAAATGATTTCGTCAGCCCGATCGTACGGTTTTGGGCGATAGGATTAGTGAATGGTCAACGTGAACGAAACGATTTCGCAACTCGCTTGTGTGACCAAACGCGCGCGCGCTGGCTACGTTTCGTTTCGTTTCGTTGGATGGAGTCCTGATCGATCGGCCGGAGGGCCCAAACGAAACGATTCAGCCCTCGATGAACGGTTCCTCGATCCCGGACCGGTCCGCGCACCCCCATTTCGTTTCGTTTCGTTCACGTTGACGATTCACTAATCCTCTCTAATGAAAATGAAGGAGGGGAAAAATGTGGAAGTATAAGCGAAACCGAAGTCGCCAAAGCGGAAGCCGGAAATGGAGGTCACAAAAGTGACCACTGGATATGAAAAGGCAGTCGCCAAACGGAACTTTCAGGTTGCATTTTGCGAGAAGCCGACCGGATTTTTCGAGCCCTGGTGTCAGTGGACCTTCGGTGAGGCCTATGTTGTGAGGTAGTGGAAATGCACGGTGGTTGAAGTGTCATTTGTCCTGACCGGTGAGTCGCCGGTGCCGGTAGCTCAATAGGCAGAGCATCAGCCCCGTAAGCTGAGGGTCCCGGTTCGAATGCAGGTTGGGGCATGGCATATTTTTCCACTGTGCTTTTCCATCCTTTCCTCTACTTCACTTCCCTTTCTTCTTTAGGGGTCGTCGCAAAACTTCGCATTCGTTTTCAAAACGAAGAACTTTCGATACGGGGGAAGGGGGTCAAGGGCTCTTTTCGTTTCAACTTCGCACATCAAACGGCAACCGCTCAACCGCTAATTGACCGATGGTCGGTGGCTACCGTCGCGAGCAAGCAAGCAGGCAGCTGACGTCGTCGATGGTATTGCCGGCATGTATGGCGGTCAGGCATTTAAATGCAAGTGCGAACACTGCTGTCCTGCGCTATATTCGCAAACGTTGTCATTACAACCACGGAATGTTTTCATATACTCCCTGAAGGGTAATATGTGAGCACAGTTCGTCGTGCCGAGGGTATTGGGGCTCGATCTACTATCCTGGAATGGGAGAAGCAATTTCGCCATACTGCAAGGAATAAACCAAGCAGGCTGTCCTTCGAGTGTACATGTAGTGACGCTCTCTCTATCTCTGTGCCAGTAGAGTGGACTGTGCACTGCATGCCCGTTTGAAACTTTGCGATTTTCAGTGCAAGACGTAAAACCATCTTGCCGAGGTTTTGGTGTTGGCGTTTGACACGGTGTTGCATGACTGATCGAGCACTGTCGCTTGAATGCGTCCGCAGCCAAATCCTGGAAGTAGAAACTCCCGTTGCAGTGGAACGACAGACCTGTAAACCATGGCCACATTACTTAAACCCTCTGCAAACTAGACATGTACAAAGAACACACCCCGACAGCAAGGGAAGCTCTTCACTTCGCCTCAGCACACAGCATAGGCAAGTCCGCTGCACGCTTGCACCGTGCACGCCCCCGATCGGGCGCAGCTTATTAAAATATCAGCGCAGCTCAAACAAGACAGGGAACGCCGTGACTCACAGGACGGGTGACGGTGCTGCGAACAACCACGGTTGAGGAGTGGGCCGGGGTGGACCGAGCGAAATTGCCGACCGTAGGGGGAGTATCTCTCCATGATCCGGCGAGTTCCAACAACACAGTCTGACGTGGCGAAGCTCATAGAAGGCCTCCATTTTTGTCGTTTGAAGTGCAATAATTTCTTTCGTTACAGGAGGGAGGGAGGGGGGTTGGACGCCAAGCTAAAGTTCTTCGTTTGGAAAACGACTGCGAAGTTTTGCGACGGCCCCTTACTCACCAGAACGTGGCAGCGAAAGGAAACCGGCCTGTGCACTGTACATGTCGACTTTAGACGATATCACATGATCATGAGGATGGGAACACTATGAATTTTATTCAAAAACTAATGTAGTGCTTCTCGAAAGTTATTGGTCAAGCGGGGAAAAGGTCTCCCGGCTTGTGTGCAGCCGTCTCTTTCCAAGATACCGACTCGAATTTGTTCTGCCCGGGCGGAAGGTGGGAATGCCCAGACCACGGACTCCAGAGAAGGGGACTTTGAGTGTGTAGCTATTTGTATGAGCTGAGGATGGTTTTGGTAAATGTGGAAGAGGATGCATACACAATTTACGTTAACTTGCGTTGCGCTGAGATTCAGGCTTACCGTAGTAGACTAGCGATGTGGAAAGAAAACAACACACATTCACAGCTGGGGCTATGATACAGGTTTAACTTTGTCATTTATACTAACCGCCGAAATGGAACCACCTGTAGCTAGGTCACGGCTGGCTGCCAACTGGCGGTGCAAGCGTGCTGCATAAACACTGCGCTGTACACGACAAAGGCTTCACCCTTTCCTGGCCATCTACAAGTATCTGCGAAATCAGACTTTCAGGGTTGACCCGGTCAAGCTACTCAAAGTTACCTGATCACTGCACTGGCTCATCGTGACAGTCATAGCAGTATCTGGGATTGTGCTGTGAGCCAGATTCACGAATGGGTATTTTTCTGGTGGAAAAGCGCTACAAAATCAAACTTACACTGGCTGATCGAGCTCGACGATCTGAACGCGCAAGCAATGGCACATGGTGATGAGAAGTTGTCAGAAGAGCGGAGAGAGTAGGCTTCGTTAAAAGACATTTTGAAAAGGCAGTTTAAAGCTTTTTTGCCCTGCTTGATCAAAACACAGCTCTTCTAATTTTCGCTACAGCCGTCAAGCAGCTACTTGTAGGTATTCTGAGAGTTGTGGAGCCCACTCATTCTCACGTGCACCTTCACTGACAAGAACCCTGCCAACCTCACATACACGATTAGTCATACACACACACACACACACACACACACACACACACACACACACACACACACACCCGCACGCACGCACGCACACGCACGCACAGCCACAAAGCACTATGCACAGTGGACAATGGACATGCATTCATACGTGCATCCCCATACTGCCAGACCGTGAAGGGTGCACTGCACCGCCCTGCAGTTGTTCATGCATTCATACCCTGGCCTGTAGGTCTACATATTAACATGTAGAGCTACACGTAGATGCACATGAAGACTTAGTGAAAGCAGAAATTTGAAAGGGTTAAGGCAAAAAAAAAACAAGACGGGGCCATTCAACGGACAATGTATCTGATCACGCGAGATTTCACTTCTTCGAAAAATGAGAAAGGAGATGCGGATCGAGAAATACAGAGATCCCAGCACACCAGTCACAACTTTTTTTCCTGGGAGAGGTTTCGTCAGAAGTGCCTCTGCTGGCTTCATCATTCAATGCAATGACATGGAGTACAGAAGATCACACAATGTATTCTCGCCCATCTAACACCTGGACTCACATCTAGACGCGTGAACTCACACCTAGACGAGTGAAAAAAGACCAAGAATGACATCACGGCGGTTTACGTACATTTGAGCATTCTTTCATGTCTTCACACAAGGATAGCATGGAAAATTAAAGCATCTAATGATGACGTTTCGCCAACATCACAGAATCGCAAAAATAGGAGTTTTTACATTAAATTTTCAACACCCTGTTCAAGATTTTTCTGGGTTTGAGGGGCAACAAAACTCAATGACAGATTTGAAGTGTTTGCAACCGTTTAAAGGGAATTTACAGCTTGCCTTTTCTTTTCAATGAAGCCTAGGAGAGTGAGATATAACAACCCCATCCACCCATCCCAGGTATATTGTAAGTGTAAGGATAGTGATGTCGCAAGTTCAAAAGCGCGGGAAGAAGGGAGCATGCAGGCGCATAACTACACTTCATTTTTTTTGTTCTTTCTCGGTTTTCAGGCTACATATGTGCTGGGTCAAGTGAATATTTGAGCAATACATATCGCGGGAGGACCACATTAGTGATGTCCACACTTCATGCGCAAGAATGACAGGGATGCTGAC
Organism: Clathrina lutea; assembly: GCA_028571005.1. Lineage (NCBI taxonomy): Eukaryota > Metazoa > Porifera > Calcarea > Clathrinida > Clathrinidae > Clathrina > Clathrina lutea. The sequence goes on from JAOWAR010162676.1 coordinate 8,234, forward strand.
GCTTAAGCAGAAAGATGACCTGTCATAATCAAGTCTTGAGACGGATTTTTACCAGGGCAATCCGACCACGGATGAAGTATGCATGCGCTATTTGGGGTGAAGGTCCGAAAGCCAAGTTACTGAAGCTCCACGATCCCTTCTGCGAACGTCATAAAGTTTCTCTGCCTCCATTAGGTCATTGATTCAACATTGTGTTTCTCAAAATCCGAGCACAACTTGACCCTGGCTACTTGCGGTCCCTTTTACCTCATCTTTTGTCATCTTCATCTCTATACAACATCCCAAAATCAGCCTACTAGTACCCCATTCCACTTGCTGAAAAAACTTCCACACTAGTTGAATTGCTTTATTCCTCGATCAACTATTCTCTGGAACAGCCAACCAATAGAAGTACAAATCTCGCCTTCATCAACGCTTTCCAGAAAATGACTTAACCATCACTTCAATCTCAAATATCCACCCAGTTCATTCATTGCACTATTATGCTCGCAATCTCTTTCATGTTTTCTTCCTTTCATCCTAGCCCTAATTATACAGGAGAGTGGTCTTCAGAAGTTACGCATTACTTTTTCTGCAATCCTGTTTAAACAAATGCCAATTGACGAATTGTATTGACATGAGCTTCAAACCTTACCGCCCCAACAAATTTAATTGAGTAGGACTAGAGTCTACCTTTGCCACAAAGATCTAGTAGGAGAGAGTGCTGAGCAACCAAGTCCGAGCTCAGCCATGCAACCGAGTCTGATTGACATTTTTCGACAAAAAAATCTTTAATGTCTTTCGGGTTTTTTCTTTAAAATAAAAAGAAAACTGCCACGTGATACACAGCATGATGCAGAGACTAGGAAATGAGCAGCTCAGCAATTTAAACCAGCAAAAAAAAAAAAAAAGGGAAAAATACGAGATCATGTATATTCGGGCACAATAATTTGAGTATGTACCATGGCTGATGAGTATTGAAGTAGCTCGTGATCAGTGGATGTGTATTCCTTCTAATCGGATCTGAAGTGTTCGTGAAGAAGTGTTTCCTTAAACTTACCGCAAGAGTTCTGTGTCGTAAAACAGCTGTAAACGCAATGTGTCCATGACGTCATAGCCCAGTAACCCAGTATGTGAGCAGTTGCGGGAAGTTCGTGTTGAACAGACACAAGGAGATTGTTACAGACACAAACACGTCAGCTGTGTAATGTTGTCTGGACATTATCAACGACAGAGGACCAACAACGGCGCACGTCCGAACAGCCCAGCGAAGAGACTCGACAAAGAGCGAGTTGGCAAGTATGCACGACTCCCATACGAAGGCGCACGTCAGAAAAACAGCTGTGTGACCGCTGTACATAAGGTCGTGGGATGAGGCGAAGAATTCGTCGTAGATCCGCATGAGAAACGGCTGCTTCTTCCGCCTCTTTGGACAGCGCGTGTCAGGCATGCATGTAGGGTAGGTTGTGAGCGGCGTAGTAAGAGCTCTCCACAGAAACAGCAGTCCAAGCGTTATGAAAGCCGTATTTACCTGGCGACTCGTCAAGTGCGAACTACCCACGACAGCGGTGAGCAGAATTTGAGGCCAGAGAAGGATGTCTGGTAGGTAGAAGAAGACACTGGGTAGGATATCGTGGCCCAGGTCTGGCAAAGGATCGAATGGCTTGGAAAGTAGTCGTCTTGCCCGATTAGAACACAGATCTGCTGCAAAGTGATTGGCGTACATTGCCAGGCTGAAGAAAGCCACTGCTTTCCACATAATCGAGTAGATATCGATATAGCCGTTCCGAGTCTACAGCGCAACTAATTACAAAGATTCAGTCACGGGCTTGCTGCAAAACCGACGTACCCTTAGATAAATTAACTCATTTTCATACCTCGAGATGCATATGGTATATGCACGAGCAATTCGGCCCATATCTTCATGTACAATCAGTAAACGACCAGCGCAATGGATCATCAGACTGGATCAAAGCGGATAAATTGCCGAGCGAACCCGGGCTCAGTGGCCAAGCTGGAAGAACTTCCATACTTCGTAAATGGGCGGAGGGCATGGAAAGAACTGTGAATACCGACTCTCACAGAAGAGGATCCACTCTACGTACTCGTGCGAGCGAATGGGCTACGAAGGGCCTGCCGAACAGTACGAGT
>JAOWAR010162687.1:0-10359 GCA_028571005.1 Clathrina lutea
TCGAATCCGGTCTGTGCCAATCGGGAATGGAGAAAAAAAGAAATTTGTTTGATGGTTCAGTTTCTTCCCGGAGATTTCAATTTCAAACATAGTCAATGTTACCATCCAGGTCAGTAAGGGGTGGTAGTCGCTGCTGCTGGTGTGCCGGGAAACTGTTTGCCACATACCTTCGTAAATCAGATGCATTAAATGCTAGATGGCAACAGGGGGTGTGTGGTAGATTTAGCCGATAAGATTTTGAATGAACTCTCTGGTTAACAATGGTCCGAAACAATTTTGTCCAAGTTTCCTTGATGGCCGATCACGAGCATCTGTAGTCATCAGAAGATCTTTGCAGACCATCACTTTTTCCCGACCTTGAGATCTGCAGGACTTCTCCCCTGATCCGCATAGAAGGCCTAGCGTGCTTGTGCAGCAACAATTGTGTCTTGGGCTACTCAGGTGCATTAATTCCTGGCTCCCAAACACAACGGTCGGGTTGTCGGTTGACCAGTTTACCACTGCCTTTGGCTAAAACAGAGAATATCCCAAGGAAGCAACCACAAAAGACTCTAACTTTCCAAAATATTGTTCTTAACTGCAATGGTGCCCAAGGGCCTAGGTAGCGGGCCTGCACCTTCCTTGAATCAGATCAGCGTACCACCCGCGTTCGCCTTCTTTTTCAGATGTCGGTAGGCTCCCAACCCTCCCGGTACTGCTTGTGTTCGCAATCGCCGAGCAGCTGCGATGCTCCATCGTTCTGCAGTGCTACCCATAGTAACAAAAACCGGGATCGTTCCCAGTCGAGAAAACGTGCATGTACGCGCACGATCGAACGGCGGGGGTACGAGTAGCTCTATGTGCGTGCATGCATGCTGTACGCTGCACCAAGCTCGCTTGATGACATCACGTCGATGGAGCTCGGCCGAACACAGCTGGCCGGAGCCAGAGACTAATGCACCTGAGTACATTGATAGCATCTTTCTGTTGTTTAAAACAGTCTGCTGCAGTGCCTTCTATGCAGCTACGGGATATAATATCGACTGGTGCACGACGTTCCAAACCATAATTGAGGAAGGAGGGAGTGTGTCCTGTGGAGGCTTGCTGACAACTCTTCATAGCAAATTCCCACATGGGCAAGAGCATATCCCAATCCTCCTGCTTCTGGTTTACGAAGGCTCTAAGGATGTCCTCTACCAGCCTGTTCATTCTTTGAATGGCACCATCAGTCTATGGATGATGTACAGTACCAAACCTGAGCTTGGTGGCCAGCTGGTCAAATACTTCTTGAAAGAAATCTGCAGTGAGTCTAGGGTCTCGATCACACACCATGCTAGAGCTCAGCCCGTGAAATCGGAAGACATTTTGAATGTAGAGGGGGACGACTTCTTCGCGTCAATCGTTGAGCAGGTGGGTTCTAGATGAACACATTTGGTGAGCCGATCCACAAATGTGTAGATTGAATCCTTTCCGTTGCTTTTCTCCGGAAGGCCCGTGATCAAACCCATGGAGACATCAGCCCGGGGCTGCTTTGGAATTCGAAGTGATTGCAATAGACCAGTTCTTGGTTGACAACCCTTCGTGCGTTGACAAACATCACAAGACGTCACGAAATGCTTTAGATCTACGCCCATCCTGGGCCAGCAGAAGAGATAAGTCAAACGAAGATACGTGGGATCAAAGCCTGGATGGTCAGCAGTAATACAGTCGTGATTCTCCTGCTGTAAACGTAGCTGGCCGCTTGGAATGCAAAGCCGGTTCTGTGGTGACGCTGTCAAGTACAGGTGACCTGCCTGCTTATCTGAGAGATGGACCTGGTGCATTGTGTCGTTGGAAGCCCTCTGCAACCTGTCAATGATGGGAGCTAGATCCCTATCCGAGCAATAACCTTCAGAGAGAGATTTAGACAGGCGTAGCTTTGTTTCGAAACCATACCCGATTGCATTCCGCTGAGCATTTGCGCATTTGCGGCCTGCATTCCGCATTTGCGGCCTGCAGATGTGGACGACGAGACAATGCATCAGCAACGTTCTGCTTTCCAGGTTTGTGATCAATGGTGAAGGGAATATCCGTCAAAATTTCAACCCATCGCGCCTCTCATTGGGTAAGGTTCTGCTTCGATCTTAAATGGAGAACGGCCCTGTTGCCTGTGAGCACATGAAACTCCTGGAAGAGATATAACTGCCAACATTTCAGTGCAAACACAACAACAAGGGTCTCTCGTTCAGCAGCCGTGGAGTTTTGTTCAGAAGAGGATAATTTCCGGCTCGTGTAGGCGACAGGATTCCAATTTCCGTCCTCGTCCTGTCGAAGGAGAAGGTCTGCAAATGCTAGGTTACTAACATCACTCTCAACCAGGGTTTTTGAACATCAGCCAGCAAAAGCACCGGAGACATTAATAGAGCCATATGCAATGATTCAAGGGCTTTCTGTCGAGCATTTGACCATTCAAATCATCAGCGCTTTCCTGTTGTCTTCTCCAAGAGAGCCGAGAGCACAGAGAAATGATCGATAAATCTCCTGAACTAGTTGCAAAACCGAAAAAGTTGTCGTACTTCGGTGACTGAAGATGTCGTTTGTCAGGATCTTACAGAATCAAAATTTGTTGGGTCGGGAGTTAGAGTCTGGCCATATATACTGTGACTGAACAAGGGAACTTCCGATCTGCCAAACTCACATTTGGCCATCTTGCAGAACATCTGGTTTTCGCGCAGTATATCCCGGTCCATTCGAACACGCTTCAGATGCTCTTCCTCTGATTTGCTAAATATTAAGACGTCCAGAAGCATAACCACAAACTTCCGGAGATACGGCAGTAGGATCCCGTTCATGAGGAACTGAAACGTGGCAAAAGCATTGGTAAGACCAAAGCCCATCACTCGAGACCGGTAGTGCCCAAACGGTGTAATAATGACTGATTTTTGGTATATCCTCTTCATGAATTCTAATCTGGTTTTACACTGACCGCAGATCAAGCTGAGTGAAATATGCACTCCCTGCACTGTATCGAAGAGATAAGCATTATTTGGCAAAAAAGCCCTGCTCTTGACAGTGATTCTGTTTACCTGCATCCAGTCACAAACCAGTGGCAAGCTTCCATCTGATTTTTTTTAACAAAGAAACACGGGGGCTCCATAGGGTGATCTACTCGGCTCAATATACCCACGTCTTGACATTTCCGTAAGCTGAGGTTGAAGTTCATCCATATCTGGCTTAGATAATCGGCAATCTGCGCGACTGGGTGGCGTTGCTCCGTCCTGTACCTTGATTTCATGTTGGCTGATCTAATTGGGGGAAGTTAGTTGGGTAGGTTATCAGACAAAACATCTTGATACTCTTATAGAAGTTCCTGGAAACGTTGAGAGCACTGGAAATGCTGATCAGTTGGCATTGCTGCTTCGTCTGAGCTCAGGAAGGTTTGATAACCCTGAGCTCCATTTCTTGGAGGGTGGTGGGCCTGCTTACCCAAAATGAAACTGAGTCCGATCTGTGGTTCCGGTTTTCTACCATTCTCAGGGAGTTCCACGTCAAGACCGGCAATCCAAGGTTGGCTCGAACCAATCTTGACTTCATTGGTTTCATAGTTTATCTGAGAATTATTTCTTGAGAGCCAAGGCTTGCCTGAGGTAATGTCATACTTGGCAAGCGGGGAAAGAGTGAACGAGTGATCTTCCCTCAGGTTCGGTAGAACAAGGCTCATTGGCTTAGTGCGCACAAGGGGTTCTGTTGTTATTCCTTCGTCTGCTAAGGTCACGGAAATCACTCCACTAGTCTTCTCAGCCGTGCTCCTTTGTCCATTCTTGAGACATGAAGTCGTGAGTCAAGCCTGAGTACAAAAGAATCACAGCTTGCTTGCTATCGACCTTGCGTCGAAACAACAAGAGATCATTAAAGCTTGTCGATGAACCAACACTGCTAAGTTCAGGGTAGATAGCTTCCGCAACAGTTTTAACTTATCTTAGGTTTGATTCCTCCTGTCCTTGTTGAGCTCTGGGTGTTGAGCGTTTCAAGGCCTTCGGTTTCAAAGTTTCCAATTACCAACATTTGGGTTTCGAGGTGGTCAGGGTAGTCTTCATTCAATGTTTCGTTCTGGGTGTTGTGGATCTGATGCCAAGGGCGCTCATTGGTTTTCCGATTTCCAGGTTTCGCCATCCGCTTTTCGAAGTGGTCAGGGAAGTTCTCAAGTGTTCTAGGTTTCTCAGGTGTGAAGCTGGGTTTATCGTCGTAACGTTGCTTCGTTGCTTGGATAACATCGCTTCGTCGGGCTCACCGTCGATGGACAAGACTGGGAGTAGTTAACCCTTTACAGACCACAGGATTCCAAATGTCGTTGTGGTGGACGTCGTTTTGTTCTACGCCAATGGCGGCGCCCGACAGGTCATTGGCGAGCCTCGTTTCCCTGGTCAAGTAGCTCTGGACAATCTTTCGAAAGATGTCTTGAAGTGCGACATTTGAAACAGCGGCCCTGGCGCCTGAGGGGAAGTCGTCCGTTATTGGTTAGTTTCACGCGCCGTTGGTCCATTTGACGGTTGGCCGGCTGATTTGTTTTTGTGGCGTCCTCGGTATAAGCATTTCGACCACTGTATTTACTGCCATCCTTGTTCCCTACTCAAGCCTTTGTCGATGCGTAGCGAGTGGCCACACGGGCCGCACGAATTGCTTCTGACAACGTCTTTGGATGTTCCCGCAAGGCTTCAGCTCTGAAATTTTCCTTTAAGCCTCGAACAAACATTAGTGCTCTGGTGTGGTCGTCTAGTTCGGGAATACGCACACTTTGATGAGAACATTCTCGAATATAAGTATCGAGACTGCCATTCTGAGATAAAGAAAACAGCGCAAAACGATGGTCTTCGCCCTTTTGAAGAGGCCCAAATGATTCGCCAAGAGCTTCCTTTCTAGAGCTCCAATCGTGAAAATCATTCCACATTCGTTACTCGCCCTCAGCCAAGATAAGGCATTGGCTTCCAAAGGGAGGAAGGAAGAAAAGGTGCTTGTTGCTCACCAGTGGTAATGTTGTTCGACGCCATTTCCAGTTCCACAGGAAACGTCTACTGTTTGAAATCCAGCGGGCTTCCACCGAGAGATCTTTGGATGCGCATCTGGCCAAAGAAGGATTTCGAATTCCTCTTCTGTAGGTCCCGCGGATAGCTCCAGAGAGAAAAGAGTGCCGGCAAAGCCTTTCTAGCCCAAAGCCCTACAGCGAAAGTGACGATGCACGCCACTAAGGTAACCATCTTTCGCTACCAATGTAAATAGGCAGGACCTAAGAAGATTATTTTATTGAAAAAGAGATGGAAAGAGCAAGTGGTCACGAGGTAGCGAGGAGAGTAAGACTAGAAGCAGGTCGAAGCTGAAATCAGGACTTCTTGTTGAAAGTTCTCCAAGAAGATGTTTCAAACGATACCGGCGATCGCATGACGAAACCATCTTTCAGGTGATAATATTTCCCGCTGAAAGAGAAATACGTTGACTTCAAGCAGTGAGCAAAATGTTTTATGACGTCGGGAACACTGAGGGGGTATTTTACGAAAGAGTTCTGTAATCTTCCAAACTACTTGTAGCCACATCCAACACAGGATCGATCTACAAACTAGCATACAGCGGTTTGACATCCTAATTAATCCCATCAAAACGTCGTCTTCCTCGATTTTCACATCAGAGAGATTCTCGACACACCCTTTACTTTCCTTTGTCGTGAACTCACCCCTGCCAACGAGGAGAGACAAACTTTTGGCTGGTGTTCGCTGGCATTGTAATTTGCAGTTCCGAAAGCGGATATGACAGGTCTAACCGGGGAGTCTGGCTTTTGCACTTATACGCTGCCGTAGAACCTTGGCAGAGGCGCAGACGAAGATCTAAGGGAATCATATTCCGGTCTCTTGATAATGCTTTCTGAAAGAGTTCCCAGACGACTCGATTGAGTCCGCCTTCAACTCTCCTTGTATGGTCTCTCTTGACAACCTCCGGCGAAGGGATCTTCCTCAATTACGTCGGCTATTTTCTTTTCATAATGCACCTCGTTCAAGGTTGCTGTTGGGTTCCTTTTGTCTGCAGGTACAAGGACGAAAACTTGGATTTGTACGCATATCCGGTAAAGCCTTGGTCTCCCGTCGAAAAGATTTATCTTCGGGTTTGAGAGTGTTCACGAGATTACTTTCAATTTTTGACTTACAGACTTCAGCGGCTGTTTGTCTGGTGTCTCAGGACGAGCAGGCTCGACTGCCGAAACTCCTGAATCTGGCTTGGGGCAGGTGTAAAATTCAACTGAACTCATCGGCAGAAACTTCCTGGTCGGACTTGTTCACGACCAAACTTCCCTCAGAAATGCTTTGAGTCTTCGTGCAAGTTGATTTATGGGAACCGTCGCTCTCCTTTACCAACAGTTCGGTTTTTGACGGCTGGGTTTTTTCGGTCTTTTACATATGTCATCCTGGTCTTCTCCTCTAGACTATTATACAAGTGTTCAAATTTCTCATCCCCTAACTTTCTTTTAAGGACCAGTTTCTGTCCAATTCACGAAATTTAGAGAGTCTTTTTGGCTCCAATTGGTCACTGAGAGTCTCGCCGACAAGCTGACTTCCCTTTTTCTACACGATTCTCCTTGCCCAACCCCACCCGGAGTTTTGACGGGGCAAGAAAATCCGAGACTGCTCGGAATTACCTTCCAGTTCTTGCACTTAACGTTGAACATTGATCGATTGTCACACTTCTTCATCTTCAAGGAGACTTTCTAAAACTCTTTCGCTTGCTTCCAGATTTCAAGGCCGAACTGTTTTAGAAAAGACTTTCTCAGAGAAAGACCCTCAAAACTATCTCGCCAGAAAACCTGTCACCGGCCCCAAGCCTGGTCACATCTTTCAGCAGTTACCGATTTATTCCTTTCGATCGACACTTCGTCGAACAGGTCTTGTTAGCGGACCATGTTCCTATGCTTTCTTCATTATTCCCACTGCATGCTCTCCCTGCTCTCCCTGACCATCCGAGGTCGGGTTATATGGTGGCGTATGTACCACTCTGATTCCATTGGTCACAGTAAGTTTCTTGATCTGGAAGACCGGTCCATAATCTGTAACCAACTCGTGGGTCCCCCATGTATGTGTGGCAAGCATGCTGTGCTTGCGGCTGAAGATGATCGGCCGGCTGCCACATCTATCCATTTCGAGTGCGCATCAATCACCGTCTGTAACATGCTGCCTTAAACGGGTCCAGCATCAAGCCACGTGGAGCCTTTCACATGTCCTTGTTGGCCACTACCCTGGATGTAAAGCGGCAGTAGCTTTTTCTGCTGCCATTCTGTCCAAACTTGGATAGCCTTTTCCACCTCCGAGTCCTTGTCCATGTCTGGCCAGTACAAATACGACCGTGCGAGTGCTTTTGCACGCACCATCTCTTGAAGCCCCTCATTCAGGACACTGAGAATTTTTGCTCGTAGTACTTTTGGAATGATGATTCTCACCCCTCACATGAACATACGACAGTCAAGTGACGGCTCCCCCTTTAAATGGCGTATCCGTTCTCAACGCTTCGTCCACTGTTGTCAATGATCATCGTAAGGGTATATATTGGCAAAATCTGGAGAGTACGGGTCCCTACAAGTGTTTAACTCCAATATCCTTTGCCGTGACTTAGCCCCTTGGAATTTCTCAACCAAATATGTAAAACGATGATGTCATTGGGGCGCCGCATGCAAGTTGTCGGGGCTCGAGATTAAGGCCCGACTTGTTCGCGGGCATCAACTTGTGTGGACTGGGGAAGTAGGGCTGCCGTCTGTGGCGTACCTGGAACGGCCATGCAGATCTCGCTGCTCCATCCAGGAGCAGGCTGGAAGCACGGGGGACAGTCCGGCACTTTCCAGGGCCCAGTGACCAGTCCAGAATATCCCTACCTCTAGGGACGGACGAGTAACAGTAGAAAATTTGGCGTCGGAGTCACCTTATACCGAGAGGCAAACGGGACAGCCAGTCCAGGTTTGGCGATAGAGCACACAAGGGTGAGTTTGGTGTATTGGCCGGGACTATGTAAGCTTTTACACGCACGGTGTAGTTAAAAAGATTCTTTCAGGCGATGTTTTCTCCCTCTTTTGGCCGTTCGATTTCGAAATCCAACGTGCCATTCCAGAGAAATTTTTTCCACATTAACTCCTTCTTTCTGCGACCGCGTCAAGTTCGTCATTCGTCCTCGTTTGTACCAAAACTGGCACGCTCTTGACGATGGCACCTTGCAACAAGGCGCATTTTTCTGACCTCTTTAGGTTGGGTTGCAAGTCCGTCTCAGCTTTGCTCTGCAGAGCTAGCCACGCTTGAGCTTTCGAGAGTGGTTTTCTCTCTGTCAAAGTAAGTTGTTGAATTGGTCTAGGGTGTAGGTGTATCGGAGTCAGTCGGGTTTTTTCACTGTTGCTTTTTGTGGCTTGGTAGAGAAGATTCTCAGATGAAGGACGACAGATAAGCAAATATTTTGTGGAGGCTGCAAATAAAGAGAATCAAGGGAAGTGACCGAACAGAGCTGTAACGGAAAGGCTTTCCCTGACTAGTTGGGGTTGAGGTTACCAGGAAAAGAGAACTCTCCTTGGTAGCATATGCGTAGTTCATTTAAAAAAAAAGCGTTTGTCTCTGTCAGAAAGGAACTTTGCTTGAAAAGGAATGGGATTGGCAACCCACCCTGAATGCCGTGCATGAGTCTCAGTACATGCAGCATGTGAGGCAGAAAGCATGGATTTACTCCAACAAATTAGCAGGTATACATACAGTCCGCCAATATTCTGTATAAAATCAGTCAAGTTTAACGTCTGATTTTCATTTCCACTGTCTTTTGTTGGAAGGAGTGGAAAACGAACCGCAAATTATAATTTTGTCCATTGGCTTTTCTTCGAACTGGGAGAGCTGTGCGGAAGGAAGTTTTGGCGGTGTTACTTGAGTAGCAAATTGATTGTGTAGGTTGCGTAAAATTGTAAAGAAGCTTAAAATCACGAAACCCTACAGTAGTTGGAGACTGGTGAGACCACTGAATACTCCTGCGGGAAGTGTTGATAAGTGATTCGCGTCCAGCCCACTGTTCAGAAAGATAAGAAAACGAGATATTAACCAATTTGAATGAAGTAAATATTTGCTGCTAGCACGTTTGCAAAGCGCACTTCTTTCAATTGTGTGAGCACTCTTGGTGTGGTTTGGTCGCCTACGGTTCTATGATATTCCCACAAATGGAAAACAGCTGGGAGTAAGGGTGATAAAGCCTTGGCTTTTTCGCAGCCTCGTCTCAGCTTAAGTATGGTACTGGTGAGGCCATAAAAGCCGAAACAGTAATGTTTGCAGTAAAAGTAAGCACATACATTCTACCCAGGTTTCAGATCCATGGCTGAAGGCCGAACAACCCCTAGGTCCGACCCGTCTGCAGATGGAACAAGCCCTCCGAGAAGAAAATGTTTTCCTTACCTACAAATAGAGTGCGAGCTCCGAGTAATGCGCTTGCTAGAAGGTGTGGAGTTACACCGGAACTTAGAACAACAGCGCCAAAGGAGCTATATATGATTCGGGTATTCTCTTGTCAAGCCTAAGTCAGCCCCACTCCCCTGGTCAAAGTTGGTCACACAGAAATTTCTCGCCACTAAGCATGCATTGGCTCATCCAATCGTGAGGCTACATTATGGCTACATCTGGAGAGTACGGGATCCTTGCGAGTGTTTGTCTCCTATACTTTTTGCCATGACTCGGCCCCTTTGGAATCCCACAACCAAATACGTCAATGACGAAGTGGCCGAACTCGACTGCGTTCTACACAGGTTGTGACATCATTGAGGCGCCGCCTGCTAGCAATCCCCATTCGAGCTCTATACCCAACTGATTTTCAATCTTCAACTTGTTTGGGCTGTGGATACGAGTTACCGTGAAAAATTGGTATCTTTACGACATTGTACAGTGACAAGTGGGACAGGCAATCCAGTTTGGGGGAATACAGCACATTAGGGTGAGTTGGGGCATTGTCGGGGACTATGCAAGCTTGACAAGAACAGTGCAGCTTTTCGGACAACGACCTTCTTTTATTATTTAACTTATGCCCATGACCCAACACAAGGGGAGCAGATGCCAGTCAACGGTCGGGGAAGGAGCTGTGGTAAATAGCGTAAATCTGACATGTGTGAGTAGTAGTGGCGAGGAGAGTTCTGCACCACCTAGCAACGGGCTGGTTGCTAGGGAGCTCTGGGGCCGCAGTGACGTCACGTTGCTATGACGCATTGCTATGACGCGTTGATATGACGCGTTGCTAGGGACTACTATGACGTAATCTTGCGCATGCGCATCGGTATCCTATGAGGTAATCGGTTTTGGCGCACTATGACATCATGCGTATCTAGTATTTTGTGTATCCTAACCGTCGCGCAGGTTT
>JAOWAR010162698.1:0-10359 GCA_028571005.1 Clathrina lutea
GTGCGTGCGTGCGTGCGTGCGTGCGTGCGTGCGTGCGTGCGTGCGTGCGTGCGTGCGTGCGTGCGTGCGTGCGTGCGGGCGTGCGTGCGTGCGTGCGTGCGTGCGTGTGTGTGTGTGTGTGACAAAAACAACAAGATTTTTCTTACCCTAAATCTTAGCTTAATAGAACAGTATGAAACCTTTACAATTTAAATTCAATGCAGAAGTTCAGTGGAGCTCAAGTCTTCACCATTGGCTGGTAGCTAGAATGATTTACCAGAATGGAATGTACGCACGGTGATTAAAGTGGAAATCCATTGATTTCACGGCTGGAAGCACAGAGATACTCCACGGAGTAACTTTTGTGATCGACAAGCTTTCCTGGTTGGGTTGCTTACAGGACAAAGCTGAGTTAATGTGACTTTTGGCAAGCGCATGAACCGAGAAAAGAATCGATTGGTCCTTCTACTAACCACTCTGAGGCCAGCAGTTCATTGCTCCCTTCATGAAGTGGCTAATTCTCTGCACATGGCAGCCTAGCTGGCGATACAAACCTTCCTCTATGTAACTGCATCAACTAGAACGCCATTCTCTCGAACGCCTGCCTTCTCATTCCCGATACTCTGCCTGGATATTTCAACACAAAGAAATCATGTTTAACTATAGACCCTTGAATGCATCATGCTTGTGTTTAACGTCCAACGTATAGATTATACATTCCCCATTGTGCTATCCGACATGTGAGATTTTGCTCAATTCCAACCCTTCGAGCCCCCTCCCCTCTAGGAACTGTACGTACAAAAGAATCTGTGCACAAGGAAGCAGTGAAACGGAGAAAAATTAAGGTCGCGTTCGCATCTGGAAAGTTATCAGAGATAGGCCACGAAGCTGGCAATTCTGAAAACACTGTTCAAATGACGACGATAGAAAATAATTCGGAAACAGGCGATTTAAGCCAAAACCATTCCTCGATCCTTGGTGACACCAACGATTGAGGGAAGAAGAAAAAGAAAACTGTACTGATCTAGCAGGAGTCCATTTCTTCTGATATTCTATCGAAATTGATGGAATAATTTCTCATGTTCCATACAGAGAAGTTATGCCAAGAGCTCTTCAATGGTTTGCGCATGGTCACGCAGAGTTCTGAGCTGCCGCCTCTGCCGCTTTCCTCTCTTCCTCAGCTTTCCGTTCTTGCTCTTCCTCGCGACGCTGCCATTCTGTGGTGAACTGCTCGATGAAGAACTCTTCCGCCTCCTTCTGCATATCCAAGTCAGACAGGACGCCCCACAAGGAGCTAACCAATGGTCGTCCCGCTGAGGTGTACTCCGTCAGAACCTGTCGAAGACATGCTGTCGGATCACCGTTGTTTGCCTCACGGATGCTGCGGATTGCTGATGGGTAGAAGGCCCACTTTTTCCTCTCGATAGCCTGCTCAGGAAGGCGACGTGCAATCTCGTCCCACTTGTTACGGAAAGGCCACGGATCCTCACACATCTTGAACAAGCTCGGTAGCCGATAGAGTGGGCAACCATGGTGGATCGGCGAACCTCTCGGACCTGAATGAGAAGATACTCCATATTAGAGACAAGGTAAGGCTTCAAAGGCGCAGCCCCGGGTTGAGGACTGACACCAGCCTTCAGAAATCATAAGGAGAGGCAAAAAATTTACCGCTCTCTGGTAGAGCTGCACAGAAATTTCCGGTTGATCACTCAATGTTCAAGTAATGCTAAATTAATGGTTTTCTGCTGTTTTCATCCCACACAATGATCGGAGGCACTGAATCAAGCCTGTACAATGTGCAGACATGCGATGTGATGAGTTCACTCAGCCAAAGGAGCTTTGCGTCATAGGGTGGCTGGAACAGCGTCAAGAAGAGAAGGACGATGGGGGTGAATATCCTTCGATTGCCATGGATTAAAACATAGAGGACGCAGGACATAGGTAGTCCCTATTTATGACAGAAGATGCCACACATTTAGCACCTTAATTGGGTGGCGTGCACTAGTGTTGGGTCCTTACCATAGTAGAAGCGTTGGCGTGGCCGTTTGTACTCGGGCAGGCCGTAGATTACTCTCCCTTCCAATTGCCGTTTGCCCACAGGTTCTTCGCAAGCAAACCACACAAAGAAGAAAGCAGAGTTTTCAGGACACTGTAAATGAAATACATATTGGCAGCACACAATTTTCGATCGGAACAAACTTTAAGTGACGACCCTCGAGTGCCATCGTACATGTCCGCCTTGACTGTGAAGCTCCCATCGAATTTTTTGGTCAAGGTTTAATTTTGTAATTTTTTTATGAAACAACCGGATTAAATTAATATTGACCAAAAATTTATTGCCTTATACTAGATCCCAGTTTTCTGTCAACATCTAGACATACAGATTTGAACAACACAACAGTGAAAACGCCTTGCATATAAGAATCCATGCATTTACAACGAGCACGTTGCGTCGCTTGAACAGATTTTACTCGTTGAAAGATGGGGCTACCTAATTTGTCACAACCAGTGACTCATGAACATATCCGATTTTTACAACCCCATGTTCCCTCCTTATGGCTACTACAAGGATGAGATTGGCCTTCTTTTTCATTCTAAGCGAGGCTTTCAGTTGGCAGGTGACAAATTGAACCAAGGTTTCTCAGAACTATACTCACCAGGCGTACTTGGTGGAACCCCTCCTGCAGAGAGAATACAGGGAAACCAAGCCATGAAATAAAGACGAAAACTTTACAAGAAACAAATCTGCAGATTACATTCAGTGCATACAATGTGAACCCTCCCAGCATTCCCCTCTTTGATGTAAAAAAAAAAAAAAAAAAAAGAAATTGGTGTTTGTGAACTAACTCGTTTTGTCATCCATATCAAAGCCTACAGATTGGCCGTCAAACCCGAAAAGAAGACATTTTAGGCAAAGGCTCCAACACACCGAGCAATCAGCGCCAGCCCACTTACAAATGAAATGAACTTTCACTCTGTCTACCACATCACTCCTCCGGATGGGACACTGGGAGGGTGGGGCGGGAAGCTTAGAAGTTAGCACACTCTAGTCAAACCATGCCTATAATAGCAATTAAGATGTCCTAGTTGAACTATGCCTAGCATGTTCTGGTAGATTTGAAGATGAAAACAAAATAATTTGATTTTGTCTGCGGTTGAAACGGACCGGCTTTCAATTAATATGGCTCAGTCCAAAGAACCTTTGAGCTTGCCTGCTCAAGTGAGAGTCGAGATGTACCTTGCTATTCACTTCTACGCATCTTATGACATCTTCCTTTGAGCTTGCCTGTTTGAGTGAAAGTCGCAGAAGATTAACATGAGAAGTACCTTGATATTCACTTCTACGCATCTTATGACATCTTCCACTCCAATCCACACAAATCACAATGGAACCAACTGGCGACAGTGTCCTTTCTCAGAAACCTCTTCTAAAACGATCCTACTGATCATTCCTTGTCTTCTCATTCTCTGCAGGACATGTTCTCTCCCACCTCCAATCTCCATCGGTGACGTCATGATGTCATTAATCATCGCCTCTGTAATCGGCGTCACCTGGCTGATCCTTGTCGTGGCCTTCAACGTTGGGTTGACCTCGCACCCGGCCCAATTGACACGCGCGTACCCAGTATGAATGCCAAGCAGCTTGTACTTCTTGCCAGCCTGAGCTTCCTTGTCCATCGGCTTCTCTGGCGCGTGGCCAAGCAAAACCGCACTACCACTCTGTCCTTTTCTCATAACTGCACCTGGCTGAATCTCAGGGTGGCAACCAAAGACCTCAGGCTTGTCTGGGTCTGATGGTGGGGTATGGTAGCGACCTTCACCAAACATGGCGAAGGATCGGCTTACTCGGTTGGTGCCCACATCCACCTCGCCGAATCCGACAATGAAGCTGTCAACTGTCTCACCTGGCGCCGGTTGGTCCTCAGCACTGGTCACCAAGTTGGACGTGTTGCCTCCGAACCTGCGCATGCGCAGTGTGACCATCGTCTCATGAACCCAGATAGCAGCGTAGTCGACGCCACGAGGTGCGTCAGGTCGTTTGCGCTCGGCGGGCGACAACGGGAAGCCGCTGCCTAGGCGATACCACCCGAGATTGTTGCTTACAGTCTCACCGGTCACCATGTTGTGCAGCGAGAACGGCGCGGGCTCGCGCACGATATCGTACGCGTGAAACATCTCCACCTGATCCACGGGGCACCTGTACGCATCGTCGCACAGCAGGCTGGCGCTGGTCAGAAAACAGACATACTTGTCTCTGTCAATGCGGCTGTCCGGCCCTATTCTCGTTGGTAGGTCACTCATGAACGCCGTTCCCCAATTGACGGAGCCGTCCTTGCAGTAGGCCTTCACGTAAAAGAAGTCCTTGAACGGTACTAATCTCACAGGTCCTGCCTCTTTGAAGAGGCTCTCCTCCTCCGGGTTCTCGACGTAGTAGTGCGTGTGCACCACGGAGCGAACGTCAGCACGGAGGTACTTGCGACGCTCCTTCTCGTCTGTGCGTCCCTCCTCGACGAGCTCGTACTTGGGCGTGAAGAAGCCGTTCGCCATGATGGCCGCCAACTGCCTACCTGAGGGGAGAACCTTGTTCTCTCTCCGCGGTGACACTCGCTGGTGGAAAAGTGAGCTTTTTCTGTTTCAACGCGAAAGAGGAAAGCGCACGTTGACCTTAGTTACAGCCTTTGCCAACACGTCACGATATCAATTGCGATGGCCACAGCTGACGGTGGACGATATAGCCATCGGCATCGATCGCGATCGAGCTTGATCGCTCCAAAATCGATAATGTTCAATAGCTTCGCTTGGCATTAATATTCGCAGTAACGCCCCTTGGTCGACTTTTATCATGGTTATCATCATGATCATATAGGCTACACTGCAGCTGGACAAATTTAAAGTTAACGTTGGCTTGCATATTGGCAGTGGGCGTTTGATATCATGTGATATTGAGCTCGATATCTTTTGTTGATAGTTTGCCTATCATGATATCGTCTGAAATCGACTGTGATGCAGGCAAGCACGACAGTGCACGGTTTATGCATGTGCCACCGCTGAGTAATCGAGCTCAATTCATCGATATCACCTGACTGAAGCAGCCCCGGTGACATCCTTCGTGCATTAGGCGGAAAGTAACGCACGCGACTGATTCTCGGCGGCTTCAACGGTGCGCACGCAGAGCTTGAGGCGATCAAGCCATGATGGGAGCCCCGGATGAGTGCGGGGAGCACGAAGGGCATGGTCGACCAGCCTTCCCCAGGAATTGAAGGCGCACTGTCGCGACAATCCGAGTGTCTTTTTGGTTTTGTAGATTTTTTGTAGAAAATGTCGATCAGGCTCAGTTTGGGCCCGGTTACGCGGTGTTCACTCAGTCTCTGGCTGGAAGTCTCCGCTGCCAAGGTAAATTCTAGTTCTACTTTTTCGGAGCAGGAAGGTTTGAAGCACATTTCGTTTGCAACCAATGCCTAACCACCCATCATCGAAGAGCCAGCGCTCGACGCCACATGCCTTTGAGGTGATCGCGCACGTGCCAAAGTCGATAGTTCGCCATTATCCTTTAGCACAACAAAATGGCGAAACAATCACTGATGGTCTTGATATGTACAGTGCATCTTTAAAGTTTCGTTATTATTCGACACCGATTCATAATCGTCCAATTTAGGCCACTGAATTGTGCGCTCACCAATTATTCATACAACTGTAGTCCACTACGTACACTAGTGGTAACAGACACCCTAGTCAACGAGTGAGCAAGTGTTTCTTAAGAGCTCTTCAAGGGGTACGACTAAAGTCTTGCCGCGACTTGAAGGCTAGCTTTATTCTCTCATTCTCCTTCTGAAAACCAACGGCTCCCTTTTTGTAGGGTGAGATTTATGATTCATGCGCACAAGGATTGTATCTTCCCTAAACCCCACAGTAATGGACAGTTGCCAACATACGAACCAACTTGTTGCTCCAGCCGGGGTAGTCCCATTACACAAACCATTACGGCTTCATTTCTAAGACGAGGGAGAAACGGATTACGGGGCGAAACACAAAGAGGGTAAGGAGTGAGAGAGATCGACCAGCGGAGCTGTTACATCACTTCCCCCTTTCGGGTAGATCGCGTCCGGCCTCGCGATTGTACCGTCACAGCAAGGGACGAACCACAGAGACTAACTGCTCTACATCCATTTGATCGAGACTTACGGCTCAAACGTGTAAGCTGGAGACTCACTGCTCAACCTGAGGCATTTCAGCGATCTCACCCAGCCTACATCCACAGAGACTTACAGTTCAACAATTGCTGTAAATGGCCGATTCTCTTCTACAGTGATCTCCCTCAATCTCCTGCCCGTGCCCATCTCTTCATCAGCCTTTTGCCTAGCATGCATATACAGGATGTCATGCTAGTGATGAAGAAAGCACGAAAACAAAACGAATTGGGTGTACAGGAATGGAGGTGCCTGGTGCCAGGATCAATTTTCTGGCTTTGCTGCCGGGAAAAAACCCTGGCAGGCAGCATGCGTTGGAGGAAAAAAACCGGTTGAAAAAGAACCAGGCAACCTCAAAACAACAAAAACAAAAAAAACGGGAACAGGGCACAGAAGAAGCTATCGAAAGCTCGTGCAATGAAAAAATCTCCTATTCAGGCCGGTCGATGCCGACGTCTTGGAATCCAGTGCCAACAGCACCTTGCACTTGACGTCCACTCTTCAGGAGTTAGTTCCTGCAGAAAAGAAAGAAAAGAAAAGAGAGAAATATACATCCCACAGTCAAGTGTCTCCACGGCCACCTCTCATGACTCAACGACGAACCACACTGCCGGCAACAATCGCAGCTGTCTCCATATTGACGGCTGACGTCTGGCAGAGTCTGACGGCTCAGCTCGTCACAACTTGAAGTGTGGGAGTCTTACTGCTCACGCCTTTGATGTCTAAGGAGTCTTACTGCTCATATTTTGTCGACATTTCAGCCTGACGGAGACTTATTGCTCACGCCCTAGACGTATAGGCTCTGCGTCGATGTAGGACTAGCTTCCCTTGTAAAGGTTCCCAAATCCAATAGAGAACGCCATTCTTAATGCGCAGGTGAGTCTATTTCTGCAGCAAGCGTTTCATCTCGTATAGCGGAACCCTCCCGAGGTTGGTCTGCTGGGATGTTGGCGGACAAACCGAGGGAAGCCTGGACAAGACAAATGTGAAGTTTTCGTCATCTTGCTGTGCCCTTCAAAGATCTTCCAAATGCAAGCTGACTTGAGAAAGCCAGTAAGAACAAACTGACGACACTGTGGTCGGCAAAGCAGAGGAAACTATCCCCACTTTAGCGGACGATGACACTTTAACATCGTTCTCAGCGGAGCTAGGCTGGCAGCTCTTTGACGGAGTCAGACGGCTCGACATCCTTGGCGGAGACTGACGGCTCGACGTCCATGACGGAGAATGACGGCTCTACGTCCATGGCACGTCCATGACGGAAGCTGACGGCTCTACGCCCATGGCGGAGACTGACAGCTCTACACCCATGGCGGAGACTGACGGCTCTACGTCTATGGCACGTCCATGGCGAAAATGAACTGCTCTACGTCCATGACAGAGGCTGAGTGAACAGCCGTGACAGAGCGTCCGCATTTCCGTGTCTGCTGCTGGGTCAATGCTGGACTTCAAAATTGAACTCAGCGAACTGCTTAATCCATCAGGCTACTTGTCCTTTTGGAGTGTGAAAGTTTCGGAGCCAGCGTAGCGACGCACAATCAGTCTGCAGTAAGAACTTCCAGCCAAGTAGGAGCTGGCGGAAGTACTGTAGAAAATGAACCACAGCTAACAGCCGGAGTGTCACGCTAATACCACCGTTCCAGTTTGGACAGGGCACGGCTAGCGTAAGTGATGATCCGCTCCGCTCCAGTGCTGTCGGTCTGGCTGAGGACTGCTCCTGTTCCAGTACTTGAGGCATCTGTATTGTTGATGAATAGTTCATTGAAATCAGGCAAAGCCAGTACTGGTGCTTCAGTTAGGCACAGTTTCATTGCCATGATTGCGCGATGACAGTCATCAGTCCAGCAAAAACGAGCAGTCTTTTCGGTGAGGCGATGCAAAGAAGCTGCATCGTAGCTGCTGAGTGGTAGCAGGAGTTGGCCAATTCTGGACGACTGCAGCCTTCTCCGCCTGAAGCTGAGATGATATGTCCCAGAGAAGGCACTGTCTTTGCAAACAGATGACACTCTGATGGTTTGAGCTTTAACCTGGCTTCCCGGATCCGTGTGAATGTCTGACGAAGTCGGCTGAGATGCCAGTCGCTGAAAGCTGAGGTGAAGACAATTATGTCGTCCGAGTAGACTAGGCAGATGTCCCAATGAAGTTCGGCCAAAACAATGGACATCGGTCGCTGAAATGTTGCCAGTGCATTGCAGAGACTGAAAAGCATCTCACTGAACAAAAAAGTCCACGATGACTTGTAAATGCTGATTTCTCGCGTGCGTGTTCATCCTGTTCAATCTGCCATAAACAACTGGACAGGTCTAAGGTAGTCATCCGTGAAAGTCACCTTACCGTCAAGAGATGCGTGGATGATTATCTCCTTCCGAGCAGGAATAGTAACAGCGTTAACAATTGCTACTGCGCAGATCGCTCGCTGTCCTTTCGAGCCTCCTTGTTGCTCCACAAGAGGCAAGGATGGTCCGCCGGCGGTCAAGGTATAATTTTATTATCGCATTACTAAGAAATGGGCCGGGTGGGTATCCTTAGGAAGCGAAAAGGTACGATTGGTTGCATATGCAAACCTCACCTTCACCGTAAAATAGACAGCGTAGTTCGAATCCTCCTCTCAAAGCTGGTGACGATGTTGTGGCCTAGCCAAGGAAGATGAATAACCAACATGGGCACTTTCCCGGGCCGATAATGCAAGGACGCTGGACCGACGTGATGTGGGTGTCGAGCACACTGCCTGGAGAGCCATTGCGTAGGAAGATCTGTCGCATGTTTGTCATCCTCAAAAAGTAAGCCATGCAAACCTAATCGGGAGTACCAGTCCACTACTGCACGTCATCTGGCCGGAAATGAAGAATGCCGGCGGGCCTACTCTGATGCTGACTACACGATTCTGGCGTGATCGAGATCTAGTCACCATCTTCAAGTCTTGGAGGCGACGTACATCTTTACGATGAAGCCTGTATTAATTATGTCTGCAAAAGTCCTTTGTCACGCCATTGCAGATTTTCACAGAGAAGAAAATTGTATTGTCCTCCAGTTTGCACCCTACCTAGAGTTGTCATGTTTCTTGTAGTTTTAGCACCTAATTTTGCCACCTTTAGCGCTTATCATTGTCACCTGTTGCTTGCTTTGTTTCACGCCTGAAGTGCATAAATGTTGTTGGCTGTTACTCAGGCTTTTTCATTTCCCTGTAGACTTCTGAAGAAAAGAGAAGAAAACCCGGCTCAAGTCAATATCTGTTGTTCATGCAATGGGTGGTCTTCTCGTCTTTTTTGGAATTTAAGAAATAAACTATAACTCTTTGCCTGGCTGTATCTTCCGTGGACTGTCAACATGGTCAAATTCATCCATAGTATTGCCATGAATGCCACATAAGCTAAGTCTGACACAGTTCTAGGGATAGGCATACGGGTCACTGTACAGGGGGACATCCAGTCACAGAGAGTGTCTTGATCATGACATAATTTAGTGCAGAGTTCAATTAAGGGAAATTTCTACCTACCCAGCCAAGGTTTTATCACGGTTCTCATGCGCTCATTCCTATAGTAGGATAGTCCCAGATCGATGGAAAGCATGCTCGCGGGTTCCAGGTGCGACTGCTCCAGAACTGCGTCCCAAAAGTAGGATTGCCTTGGCCTTTCGTGGCGGAGCAGACACAGGTTTTCAGTAGGACAGCCGGGAAGACCTGTTTCATCAGGCATGCACGATTAATTCATCCTTTCCCACAAACTATCCAGAAATTGCAGCGGGAAAGCCAAGTAGAAGCCGGATGCATTTGCTAGACATTTCTACATAAAATCATGAGCTCATTATACAGTGTTTATAGGCTGTAGGGACTTTCTCAACTCAATCAGGACCATATGCGCTCTCCTGCGCACTCCAAACTTCGGCAGTCGACCAGGTAGCAGGCCCTTTTGTCATGCTTAAGTGCTGCCTGCTTCACTTTAAAGGTTTCTCCAATGGCCGGCGCGTGCCAACTGTGTTATGTGTGAAAGGATGCTTAGTAGGGCAAGCCCAGAGACCTCTAAAGGCTGCGTAGATCTACGTGAAAAGAACAATGTAGCCCACGAAGAGATACCGGCCCGCAAAGCTCAAGTCGCACTTATACTTCTCTCCCTGGTCCCACACTTTCTCTATCTCTCTTCCTCTCTCTCTCTCTCTCTCTCTCTCCCTCTCTCTCTCTCTCTCCCCCCCCCCC